>CM067171.1:132710573-132724060 GCA_034093135.1 Erigeron breviscapus | reverse complement strand
TTCAGATTTACCCTCAGATTGTTCCTGGGCTTTATTAGTTATAGTTTTCTGCTTGCCAACTTTAGGAAAAATGATTTCAGGTTTTATTTCCTTTGGAAGAGCATCTAAATCAGTGATTATAGATGCCAAATGAAGATCACCAGACTCATATGCTGCTCTTTGTGAAGCAAAAGTATTTTTAATTGCAGCATCTGGCCTTGGTGCTTTCATCCAAGATTTAATAATTGCTTGTTCTTTTTCAAGGATGGATTTTAATTCTTCCTTTTCCAATTCTAAAGTTGCAACCATAGACTGATAACTTTTTAGAGCCAATTGAACATCTTTCAATTCTTTTAGTCTGGCATGACTGGCGTTCAGTTCAGAAGCATTATTTTCAAACATTTTTAGGCTTTCTGAACGCACTGTCTCAACAAAAGAGATGTCAGCCTCTAAAAGAACCAAAAGGTCCAGTTTGTGTTCCTCATTATTTTCAAAGCCAAAATTACTGACCTTTTTCATTACAATATCCACCCAGCGACCAGATTCAACATCGGATTTGACCAAATGACCTTGATCTTCTTGTGCCATGAAACACATATCCCTAACTTCTTCTTCATCATCAGATGATTCATCAGAATCTTCCCATTTTTCAGTTTTGGCAATCATACAACTGTTGCTAGAGTTGTCTTGTGCCAGAAGAGCCATATGTGCCTTTAACTTCTTGTATTTGGCCTTATAGCTGTCATCAGATTTCTGAAAAATAGAATGGTTAGGAGCAGATTGTGATGATGATGGTTGACTAGATCTGCATTCCTTCATGAAATGTCCTTTCTTGCCACATTTAAAGCATTCAAGATTGGACTTATCAATAGAAGCACTGGAAGCAAAGGGTTTGCCAGATCGATTTGACTTGGCCTTAAAACGATTGAACGTTTTAGCCAGCATGGCAACCAGATCATCATTGTCATTCTCATCACAATCATGAGTAACATTACCAGAGACACCAGTTTTTAACATTTCAGAAACCATCTTCTTCATCGAGTCAGAAATGTCACTCTCAGAAGATAGTAGAGCAGTGCTATGAGGTTCAGAATACTGAACTATACCAGAACTGGTAGAAACATGATTCTTGGCATCTTGCTCAGCCATAGCTCTCTCAGCTTTGTTCTCTTCAGTATATCTGAAGGCTCCATAAAGGGAAGCAAGAGTGTGACTGTGCAAAGTTTTGCCTTGTCTCAAGACCAAGATTAAATTTTCCCATTTGGAAGGTAAAATGTCACAAAATTTTTCCAACAAAATTTTTTTATCTTTGATTACACCCAGGGCTTTCAGTTGATTTACCAGATTTGTGAATCTGATGTACGTTTGAGTTAAGGTTTCCCCAGGGACAGCAAAAAAAGACTCATATCTTTTGTTTAAAGCAACGTTTCTTGTGACAATTGTCTCATTTGTGCCTTCAAACTGTGTCATTAGTTCCTCCCACATTAATTTGGAGTTTTCAAGTAAAACAAGAGTGGGCATTAGGGTTTCAAGAACTGCATATAAGATCATATTTTGTAACTTGGTGTCAAGGTCTACAAGTCTATGATCTTCCTCAGACCAATGATCCTTCTCCTTAGGTGACTGCCTAGGAGTCCCATCGGTATTTCTGACAACAGTAGAAGCATTCATGGGGACAAAGGGTCCTTCTTTTAAGATATCGGGCAAATGTCTTTCAACACCAGCAATATACTTTAGCATGCAAGTTTTCCATGTTTGAAAGTTTTCACTGTTCCCATCAAACTTGGGAACAGGATTGTTTGGAAAGTGTACGTGTACATTGTGAGATGGTATATTATTGTTGATGACAGGGGGTGGAGTAGTGTTATTAGGGTCAGGACGTTCTTGTTGAAAGTCAGCCATCTATGTAGATCAAAGGTTAATGAATTGATATAATTCAACCTTAAGGCTCTGATACCAATTATGAGTCCCAAATATAGATGATTAACTAAACCGACTGGCAAGTACAACAAATCTTGATGGACAAGTTAAGTTTACGATCCAGATATGGATAACAAGAAGCAATTGACTTAAAGTAAATAATAAGAACTAAATGGCTGAAACTATATAAGATATATATATGTATAATCAAGTATGTAGCATTGAGACACGTTGTTTCCTTTCTAATGTATTTGATTTATTGATATATAAACAAATACAAGGATTGTTGCGGAACAAAGATAAACACCCAAGTGTAAATATCTAAACAATCCTGAAAAACAAGTGATCTAAATAACTTGGAAATACTCGTAAGTTTACTTAGAGTATATATCACAAGTTGCAATGCTAAAGTTTCAAGCTATTTGCAAGTTGTGAGAAGACTTTGTATTTATAGACCAAGTCCATGATGATGTGGACAAGATCGTACAAATGTGGTTGTGAGTATTTAAGGAATTAAACCTAATTCCTTATGTGCTCAACTAGGAAGAGTATATAAGTCAGTTGATGTGACTTATAGTACTATGTTCCAAACCCATACTTTTACCTTGTACCTTTTATTAATAGATAAATCTATTAACTGGATAAAGGTATGTAAAGTAAAAGTCTTCCTCGTAATCAGTGTAAAGTGTTGTTAATACTTTATACTGAGATGCTTCAGTCTTCGATCTGGTAGAATCACTCTTTGCTCGCTTCTGAGATGATTCTCTTCTTCATACTTCAGTCTTTGACTTCAGAATGAATGCTTCAGATTTGCCTTGATCTGAACTGAAGTGAAGCTTCAGTGAAGGAATTCTGAGATACCTCAGAATTCTGTACAAACGTCTTCACTAAACTTCAAGCTATTTCTGAACAAATTATACTTGGTCGATTTCCGACCTAACAGTTTTAAATCTATTTTTTTGGTGGCAAGAACATCTTCTGTACCATCAAATCTGATACAAAGATTATCCCACACCTTTTTTGCAGAAGAAAGTTTGATGACAGATTTCATAATGTCATCGGGAAGGGTGTTGATGATAAGATTTCTTAACCGAGCATCCAGATTGACAAGCCTACGCTCATCATCTGTCCATTGTACTTCTGGTTTTATGAGCTCAGTGACAACCTCAGGAGCATCAGTGGTGGCTCCTGGTGTCCTGGTAACCAGAACCGGTACATATGGCCCTCTGGTCAGAATAGTCATCAAGTAAGGTTCAACTCCTACTATGTGTAGGAGCATTCTCTCTTTCCAAGATCCAAAATCATGAGTTTCGAATCTTGGTGGGATAGAGACATACCCAAAGTCTCTGGTATTAACCAGAGTAGGAACCGAAGCCATGTAAAGAAAAGGTTTTAAGAGAAAGAAAAGAAAAGATTTTAGATGCAGAAAATTAAAGTACAGAAAGAAAGATAATCTTGCAAACGCTTTTCAGATCAGTTTCAGTGTATCGAAACACTGCTCTGATACCAACTGAAAGTCCCAAGTTTGCAACGATTAAGTAATTAAACAACTAATGTAAATTACTCTAAGAACATAAGATAAGAAAGTAAAGATGTTTAATCATAAGTAACATAGATTAAACAGTGAATACATGGTCGGTTTTACAAAGAAATAAGAGAGAAAATATTGTTAAGTTTTTGACACACTAAAACTTAACAATTATACAAAGAGAGAAAAACACACTAAGTGTAATATGGCACACACCAACTGTTTTGCGGCTAGGTCAAGTGATGTTTTATATAGGAGAGAAAAGACATCACATGACAACCCAATAGATGTTGACACATGAAGGTTGTCAACTATATATTGGTGTGTAAGACTGGTCTTCAGGAATCTCTGGTTACCATCTTGTTTCTTTCCCAAAACGGTATGAAAGAGAAACACCTTAGTACCATTTTGGTACAAGGTCACATGTCTTCATTCTGATCTATCAACACGTGTCCTTGGGGACCAGTCTTCTTATCTTCATCTTCCCGCCCATATTTGACTTACAAAACATGACGGTGAGTCATTGAACTTATCCTTTAACTCGAAGATAATTGATGGTCGCTGAAGACTCGCTGACGAAGTCACTCGCTGAGTCTCTCAGCGAATCCATGACTCAACATATGTAAATCAAGATCAATATATTCTCCAGACTCAATAATTTCCATCTCAATCTCAGGTTTGTACAACCAATCTTGTATTTGATTGACCTATTTTTTCTCCCGTCTTTTATCTTATATCAAAACAGATCCATTTTCTTTTCCTTTTTTTTAATAAAAAAGTCAAACTTTTTTGGTAAAAGTCAGCCCGTTATTTGACCATTTTTGACCGTTATGACCGTTAAATCCCGTTAAAACCCGTTATTTGACCGTTATTGACCGGGCCGTTAAATTTACCCTACAAGGCACTTAACGTAACGTCAGACTTCCGTTACCGTTATAACGGCCGTTAAACCCGTTATTTACAACACTGATCAGATTACTTTCATAAGGCTTCGATTTCACTAGCTTTTATAATTCTATAATAATAGTTATTTCACTTGCCGTTCTAAAAAAAATAGTTTTATATAGGCTAGCATGTTTTATTTTTGAGATATCTCGTCGTTTATACTTTATATACTTAAGTTGGCAGGTATCCGTTTTGACCGAAACCCACACAACCCACCCCATTTTGCTAGGGTTAACCAAAACAAATAAAATGTTTACGAGGCACCTTTAATGGTAAAGATTAACAAAACATTAACAAACCTCTCATTATATAGTTGACGATGGTCTGAAACTCTGAATGGATGGGTAGGAGTCTATGCCTCGAGTTTTCTGGAGCACGACCAGTCTCCTGCAAGCCAAAAATACAGAAAAGCTAAATACAAAATAAGTAAATGAAAACTTCATGCCAAATTTGATTAGATGGACATCATCGGAAAAAAACATAAAACAGAAAATGAAACTAAAAAACAAGCAAACGCATACATCAAGAAGTCGTTGCCCGAGACCAAGGTTTCTCATATCCATGATACAAAGTTTTTGGAAAGAAAACCTAAAATTTTTTGTTCTTAACCGTAGTGATCCCCGAGCAGCGCTCCGTTATGCAATATTAAAATGATATATAGGGCTATATATAGGGTTGTAGCATTTAATAGTGTCAAATTATTTAATAACCTTTTCATATTGGTTTTATTATCTTTCTATATATAATTAGCGTTTAAAAAGGATTTTAATGCGTCAAAACTGGTTGGATCAAATAGAGTTGAGACCTGCATTAATATAATAGTTGGCATAACGGTGAGTTATGTGGTGTTAAATTAAATACATGTTGTAACTTGAGGTGTTACTGATAAGAGATATCTTTATTTAGTTTTCTCCCATATACAAGCTTATCGTTATATTAGCTATATGCCTATATATAAGATACTAGCCAACATATTAGAAATTTTGAATTCATGTTATTATCGTATATAAACAATGGGAATATCCTCTGATTTACATACTTCATTTTCCTTTGTAGGAGAACTAATAAGGTTCTTCTTAAGTAGTATCAAATCTTATAAATTCCCCAATTTTCAGTAAGTTGCATCGAATCCTATAAGTTCCCCATATTTTATGTAACTTGCATTCATTTCTCAATTCAATAAAAAGAAATCCCTCTCTTCAAATATGACCCATTTGACCCATTCCTGTAGCTAACAGAATTTTAGTCTCATTAGGTGATATATATTGAGTGTGATTTACGTGAATCTAGCCCGATGTTTAGTATCTTCAAAACAGTGTATTAATAAAGGTACAAATAAGTTTTGGTGTTACTAGCAAAAATAGAACATCGGGCATCAGTTTCTATGGTCACTTTGGGTTTTACAATGGGCAAGGTTTTTTTAAAAGTTGGTAGCTTTATGCCAACTATTATATTAATGCAGGTCTCAACTCTATTTGATCCAACCAGTTTTGACGCATTAAAATCCTTTTTAAACGCTAATTATATATAGAAAGATAATAAAACCAAGTATGAAAAGGTTATTAAATAATTTGACACTATTAAATGCTACAGCCCTGTATATAGCCCTATATATCATTTTAATATTGCATAACGGAGCGTTGCTCGGGGATCACTACGGTTAAGAACAAAAAATTTTAGGTTTTCTTTCCAAAAACTTTGTATCATGGATATGAGAAACCTTGGTCTCGGGCAACGACTTCTTGATGTATGCGTTTGCTTGTTTTTTAGTTTCATTTTCTGTTTTATGTTTTTTTCCGATGATGTCCATCTAATCAAATTTGGCATGAAGTTTTCATTTACTTATAGAAAATGAAAACTTCATGCCATCTCTAATCCATGGACATCATCGGTTAAGGGCTTGTAAATAATGAGTTTCAAAGATGCGTGTTAAATAAAAGATTTGCAAAAGATTTATGTCGACTAAACAAGGAATTAAAAGGACAAATATAATCGTAGATAATGAATCTAAATATGACGAAATAAAGCAAAGAACAAAAGATAGTGCAAATTATAGTAAAGATCTAGTAAAAACAAGATAAAAGTAAAGATAAGGGAACAAGAACACCGAGATTTGTTATCGAGGAAAAGCCCTTAATCCTTTTGGATTGCCGGCATAAAAATCCCGGGAGGAAGCAATCGTCCCTGCCTTTGTTCTCTTATTAATTATTGTTAAAATGATTACAATGATGGAACTTGGTTGATCGAATAATGCTAAGTGTGAGAATTGAGATGAGAGTGTAGAGAATTATGTGTGTGAATACAAGTGATCAGAGATGTTGCCAGAGAGATTAGAATGTCCTATATTGATCAACCTCATTCATTTATATAGACCTAGTAGCTAACTAACTATCCGAAATAGTAGGGATCTTCCAGGCCTTTGATATTGAGACGTTGGAGCGTATCTTGACTTGTCGTATGAACGTTGAAGTCTTTTCCCCTCATGTTGAATTCAACTAGAAGTCCTATTATCTAGCAAGACCAAGTCTTCTTTGCGTGTTGATGATTAATCCCATGTGTGAATTCCTTTTTGTACCGTTAGAGATATTTTCCATAGCTTTATATCGATTATTCTGGAATCTGCATGTATAACTCATGTAGAAATAATAATAACCAGTAATTTGTAATGTTAGTAATATATCAATAAGTCATCAGAATATATATCGATGTCAAGATCCTAACATGTGAAGATCTTAGACTCTCAAGATATTGGTACCTGAAATTTCACCCATAACAACAGGGATCATGTCACCACCTCCGATAAGTAAGTTACAGGCATATGTGTTGATTTTGACGGGAAATCTTTAGCCACCAAGTGCTCTACAAACCCACAAACAAGAATATGGGGCCAAGCCTAGGCTTTGTAATAAATGGTTTCGAGTTCGATTCCTCTAGCCTGCAACTCTTTCATTAATTTTTTTCTTCTATAAATGTAGTGCTTAATAGGTTATATAAATAACATGTGGAATTAAGTCATCAAATCATGTTGGCTCCAGTGACAAATGCCTTCTCTTTTGATTAGACGTATTTCATTTTAATATTGCTTAACGGGACCGCTGCTAATAAACCGGGGATCACTACGGTTCACGGGTTTTGGATTGGGCTTTAGCCCATTAGCGAACCCTAAATTTATGTTATAAGAACAAAAAATCGTAGGTTTTTTGTCCAAAAACTTTCTATCATGGATATGAGAAACCTTGGTCTCGGGCAATGTCTTCTTGATGTATGCATTTGCTTGTGTTTTAGTTTCATTTCCTGTTTTATGTTTTTTTCCGATGATGTCTATCTAATCAAATTTGGCATGAAGTTTTCATTTACTTATTTTGTATTTAGTTCTATCTACTTTATGGTCTAGAGTAATGCTATATTGACTAACATCTTACTAACTAAATACAAAATAAGTAAATGAAAACTACACGCCAAATTTGATTAGATGGACATCAACGGAAAAAAAACATAAAACAGAAAATGAAACTAAAACACAAGCAAACGCATACATCAAGAAGACATTGCCCGAGACCAAGGTTTCTCATATCCATGATAGAAAGTTTTTGGACAAACAACCTACGATTTTTTGTTCTTATAGCATAAATTAGGGTTCGCTAATGGGCTAAAGCCCAATCCAAAACCCGTGAACCGTAGTGATCCCCGGTTTATTAGCAGTGGTCCCGTTCAGCAATATTAAAATGAAATAGCATGTGGAGAGATTCGAACCTCCAACGTCTACTCAAAGGAGAAGGCATTTGTCACTGGAGCCAACATGATTTGATGACTTAATTCCACATTTTATTTATATAACCTATTAAACACTACATTTATAGAAGAAAAAAATTAATGAAAGTGTTGCATGCTAGAGGAATCGAACTCGAAACCATTTATTACAAAGCCTAAGCGCTTTTCAACTTGTGCAGTCATTGAATTGTTGTCTTTTTTAATTTGTAAAGTATATATGCTAACGGGTTCTTATATAAATGTTATATTTCAAAATGGAGACCGGTTTTTCCGGTCCAGACCGACCGGTTAAACCTTGAACCGCTCAGTACACCTGTTCAATGTCCAGTCCGGTTTTGAAAACATTGAAAAGAGCTTCGATAAATCCGAATTAGCAAGTTTTTGGACCGGATATTTTCATCAAAACCATAGTTAATTCCCGATAATAATAATAATTAATTAATATTATATAAAATGCCAGTTTTGTTAGATGGGATACACGGTTCTGGCTAGCAAACCAAAACGGCTATTATTTCTAAATTTCTCCCATTTGTAAAGAGCTTTTAGGAGCTTCAAGGTTCAAGCTTTTATGAAAAAGCTCATATCCAATTAAAATTCTGATTTGGTTAGAAAGCCTAAAGCTTTTGAATTGGTTGAAAAAGCGCCTCCCTGAAACGCTGCTCTTTCAAGCGTTTGACAAGAGCTATAAGCTTTTGCTTGGTAAAATTACTCAAATAACCTTTTTGTGAGGGTATAATAAATTTTATGCGTAAAGGTCAATTATCTGCTTCTGAATCTTCCCTCTCGCCAACTTCAGAAAAGACTGATGTTTTGTAATGGTCTCGAAGCTGTGTCTTTCATCTTTCAAAATCTAATTTAAGTATCAAGTGTGTGCATTATGTTTCTTTATTATGTTTGTGCATGTGCATGAGTGTAAGCTTGAATATATATTTGAGTAATTGAGTGTGTGATTGATTTACACGTATGATTCATCATAGAAGTCAACATAACACGTGTACTTGAAATCATATTTTTATTACATAGTGTTATTTGAAACGGGGCGCGTAACACCACCGGGGCAAAAAGGGTACCCCCACCAAAGACTATTAGCGGCGACGTCGCCGCTAATAGTGGGGGGCCCCACTGACACAATGAAGCGGTCAACGATTGATTTTCGCGCGTGGACCCCACACTATTAGCGGCGACGTCGCCGCTAATAGTGAACCAAAATTTCTTTATAAACGCGGCTCCCTTCCAGACGATCATAGTATAGAAACCAAAATCGCACCTCCGGTTAAAAAAAGAAAAAAATAAATCCGGCCATCTACCATTTTGTGTCTATATTCCGTCCATCAATCCCCTCACCCTCTATATCAAGAATCCGGCTACCCCCCCTTTTGTTGGTGACGAAAATCCGGTCCGGTTCAATTTCCGGCGACTTTTCAGGCGAAAATCCGGCCATCCCACTTTTCAGATGAAGTATTAGCGGCGACGTCGCCGCTAATAGTGAACCAAAATTTCTTTATAAACGCGGCTCCCTTCCAGACGATCATAGTATAGAAACCAAAATCGCACCTCCGGTTAAAAAAAGAAAAAAATAAATCCGGCCATCTACCATTTTGTGTCTACACTATTAGCGGCGACGTCGCCGCTAATAGTGAACCAAAATTTCTTTATAAACGCGGCTCCCTTCCAGACGATCATAGTATAGAAACCAAAATCGCACCTCCGGTTAAAAAAAGAAAAAAATAAATCCGGCCATCTACCATTTTGTGTCTATATTAGCGGCGACGTCGCCGCTAATAGTGAACCAAAATTTCTTTATAAACGCGGCTCCCTTCCAGACGATCATAGTATAGAAACCAAAATCGCACCTCCGGTTAAAAAAAGAAAAAAATAAATCCGGCCATCTACCATTTTGTGTCTATATTAGCGGCGACGTCGCCGCTAATAGTGAACCAAAATTTCTTTATAAACGCGGCTCCCTTCCAGACGATCATAGTATAGAAACCAAAATTGTATTGTTGTTATTATTTTTAATAAATGTTATTATTAGTTATAAAAATGTTATAGTATTATATTTAGAAATTTTACGTTTGTTAGTTTGATTTAAAGAAATTTGTAGGATATGATTGTTATAAATTATTGGTAGTTTATGATTATTCTTAATATGATTGTTAGTATTATGTTAGGAAAACCATTTTGTTAATAGGATTGTTAGAAATTAGTGGTAGAAAGGTTATGTTATTATAGTTAAAAATGATATGAGTATTAGAAATTATATGATTTTTAAGAATTATTGGTAGTTTATCATTATTGATAATATGATTGTTAATAGTGTTAAAAATGTTATGTTATCATAATTATAAATTATATGATTGTTAGAAATTTTATGGTTATTGTTAATATGATTTGTAGTATTATGTTAGGAAAACCATTTTGTTAATAGGATTGTTAGAAATTTATGGTTATTCTTAATATGATTGTTAGTATTATGTTAGGAAAACCATTTTGTTAATAGGATTGTTAGAAAAATGTGCTAATTTTAGGTATAATAAGTTGGAAATAAGATTTGTGTCAAAAATATGCATATATTTCATTTGCGCCTTTTTTAACCTTGATTATTGTTTTTATTAATTTTAGGTAAAATGGCTGCTGTTCATGGCGGAGATGGTGGCAATGACCCTCCAAATTGGGGGTGGAATCCCCAATGGGGATGCAAACGTAGCGGTGGTAAGTATATATAGATGTATGTAAAATATATATATATATATAATACATATATATATATATATAGATATGTATATATATTTATTCTTTAATTTTGCTTTGCAGGGAATAGCTCAGGGAGAGCTGCCGCTGCTAACAAGGAACTGGAGCGGGAGTTTCAGAAGTCTGGACGACGTATAACTCTTAGACTTGATACCGCTGAAAGCAGGTGGCAGACTATCGGTGACACCTCCAAATGGTACAAGAGCTATTTGGGGACATATGTCGCTACCGTCCCGCATACTTACGACTCGTGGGATCAGGTGCCCCCACACATCAGGGATGGACTTATTCTCTGGCTCCAGGTTTAAAACATTTTATTTTACAATTTAAATACGTCATTACAAAATTAGGGTAAATGCTGACTATTACTACAAAATTGCAGAGACGGTTCTACTTGGACCCGTATCTAAATAACGAAGACGGTCACCCCTTACGGGTCGCCATTGAAAACATGATTCGTCAAGATGCCCTAAAGAACTACAGGGATAAAAAATCAAAATTCAAGGGGAAATGGTTTAGCGACAGGGGTAGGTTAGATAGACTCGGCGAATTCGAAGGTGTTCCGCCGCATGGAATGCCTCAAGATGTCTGGAGGGATCTACTGCATTACTGGACCAGGGAGCACCGGATGCTTGTTGCCCAAAGAAACGCGAATAACAGGCATGGACAAGATAATCTTGTCAGTACTCACGGTCGCCAGTCATACGCTCAGCGTGAATATGAATACGCTGTAAGTTATTATTTTTACGTTTTATATCCACATATGTATATATATATAGAGAGAGAGAGATACACATACATATATATAACTTTTATTAACGTATATACAGCGTAGTAATCAGGGGCAACGTGAGCCCCCGCCTGAGTTCTTTTTTGCGGGCCCACACATTACACGATGGGACGGTGCAGGCAAGAGCTCCTCCCATTTATGTAAGTTCTGTCACAACACTTAAATTTGTATTTTTTGTAAATTTATATTAATTATAACTAACTTATTTATTTGTTTATGATTTAATGTGGTACAGGACCGGCTTGTTGAATCCCACCAGGCACTTTCCCAACAGCCCAACACCCCGCCGACTCAGACATTTTTGGATGCTTTGGGGCTCCGGTCGGGACATACCCGCGGGGTTGGGCGTTTGGTTAGAGGAACACGAGGACTGAATGTCGAGCTCCCGCATATAGATGACCCTCCTCAGTCGCCGCCCTTTAACGTGGATCAATTCTTCAACCCTGCGAGCCCTTGGGACATGGCCGGGTCTAGTTCCGCCTCATTACCCACACATCGCTTGGGTAGTGATAGTGATAGTGATACTGATTAGTTTATATTTTGAAGTTTTCTATGTATTATGTACATTATGGAAAACAAATTTGTTATATATATTTATATCTTTATATAAGTTATATATATTTATATATATTCTTTATTTTTGGTTAATTCTAGTATTATTATCATAAGTTATATATATTTATATCTGAACTTTTTTAAATTTTTAATTTATATCTGAAATTTTCATTACGACACTAAAAAGATGAACACAATAATCATTTCCTTGTAAAACAAATCAATTAGGTAGAGACATTATTTTACTAGAAAAAAACAAACACATTACAACATTATTACTCTATATCTTTCTATAAAATACAACATGTAATGAATTTAATCATTTATAACAATAGGAGGCCCAGGTGAGATGTTCATCGACCCAACATGACACAAACTGCTCTCGGTACGGGGACAACCAATTATCGTTGAGGTACTTGTAGACACCTGGATAAGCTCCCAATTTTTTCTTTAACTCCTTCTCGTATGATTTAAACTCGTCAAGAGTCCGAGATTCATAGACTCTTTTCCACCACACGTTAAGCCTTTCAATGTTAACATCTTTCTTCACCCGCAATGCCGGTTCACAGTGTTTGGTTATGTTTTGCCATATGTGGTACCTACACAACAGGTGTTTCGCTTGCGGCATAACAACCTTCAATGCTCTCATAAGGGCCAGCTCCCTGTCAGTTAAAACCACACGAACGGTAAAGCCTTCAACAAGGGTGGACTTCAGACATTGTAACACCCATTTATAATTCGCCTCCTGCTCGTTTACGATAAAAGCATATGCTAAACTGAAGGTCCGGCCCGTTGAAGTGACGCCGACAATCTCAACAAGCGGCATGTTGTACACGTTGGTTTTGTACGTGGAGTCTATTTCAATAACCCAGGGAAATGTGCGCCATAGGGTCATTGATGTTGGATGCATGAAAAAGAGATTCTCCAACCGTCCATTTTTACTATTTGTAGTAAACTGGTAAAAGTAGTTTTTCTCTTGCAGCAGTGAGAACATAACCTGCGACAGGTGAACAAGATATGGTAAATAAGTCACTTCCAACAACGGAGTACGTAATCACTAATATGATGTTTGTACCTGCATTGGAGTATGTCCTGCATGGCCCGCCCTCCGTCTCGATTTCAGAAAGTTGGTAATGTCTCCTTTTCGAGTCAGGTTTCCTGGAAATTCATTTTTCAGGTTAACCAGGATCTGGCGTGGGAACATACCGCGATCCGATAGGTTTCCCACATATTGCTTTTCTTCTTCCG
>CM067171.1:132684486-132699607 GCA_034093135.1 Erigeron breviscapus | reverse complement strand
ATGGTCTGCTCGATTAAGGAGTCCAAGAGGTTGGATGATGATTTCAAGGGTGAAAAGGTTGTAGTGAAAGCTAATGATGATAAGCATTCAGGTTTAAAAAGGAAGCATGATGGGTCAAATGGATCTAATAGGAAGTTCAAGAAAGGTCCATCTTCAAGAGGTGGGGGCAGCAGCTATGCAAAGCCAAAGAATTGGTGTGGTACTTGTAAGGCGCCTCACTCGGGTCCATGTTCAGATAAGACCCGAAGGTGTGATACTTGTGGTGGTACGGGTCATCCTACTTCAGGATGCAAGGACAAGCCAAAGTGTTATCGGTGTCAACAAACCGGTCATTTCATCAAGGATTGCCCATAAGGAAGAGATGATGGAAAGAAGACGGCTGTCCAAAAGCCTAAAGCTCGAGCCTTTCAGCTGACAGTCGAAGCTGCCAAGGATAACGACGAGGTAGTAAGCGGTACATTTCTTGTTAACTCAAAACCTGCTTCTGTATTTTTTGATTCGGGTGCAAATAGATCTTTTGTGTCCACTTTATTTGCTCCTAAGCTTGATAGGGTCACTTACTCCTCTTGATTGCTCTATAGAGGTTGAAATTGCTAACGGTACCATTAGTGACATTCAAGTAGGTTATGATGATTGTTCTATTGAGATTGAAGGTCGCTCTTTCCGGTTCAATTATTGCCTACCACTCTAGCCGGTTTTGATATAGTGATAGGTATGGACTGGTTGTCTCAAAATGATGCTACTATTATATGTTCTCAAAAGGTCGTACGATTCGCTACTCCGGATGGTGAGGTCATTTCCGTTTATGGAGATAAAAAGAAGGGGAGCATAAAGATTATTAATTTGATGAAGGCTCTCAATTGCATTCGGCATAACAAGAATCACTTTCTTGCCTATGTTATCGATACACGAAAAGAAGTCTCCGATCCCTAATGTTGATGTAGTTTCTGAATTTTTCTGATGTCTTTCCGGATGATCTTCCCGGTATTCCTCCCGACCGACAGGTCATCTTTCAGATTGATCTCGTACCCGGTGCTACTCCTGTTGCAAAAGCACCATATCGTTTAGCTCCTACAGAAATGAAAGAGTTAATGTCCCAGCTTCAAGAGCTACTTGACAAAGGTTTCATACAACCAAGTTCCTCGCCTTGGGAGCTCCGGTTCTTTTTGTCAAAAAGAAAGACGGTTCTATGCGCATGTGCATAGACTACCGTGAGCTGAATAAACGAACGGTTAAGAATAAGTATCCTCTCCCGCGTATTGATGATCTTTTTGATCAGCTCCATGGTGCTTCTTACTTCTCTAAGATTGATTTGCGGTCTGGCTATCATCAATTAAAAGTCAAAAAAGAAGATGTGGCCAAGACAGCTTTTCGTACACGTTATGGGCACTATGAGTTTCTTGTCATGCCTTTTGGGTTGACAAATGCTCCAGCCGCTTTTATGGATTTAATGAATCGGGTATGTCGCCCATTCTTAGATCATTTGTGATTGTCTTCATTGACGATATTCTAATTTATTCAAAGTCTGAAGCCGAGCACCGTGAGCACTTAAGAGCTGTTCTTGAGGTTCTTAGGGAGAAAAAGTTATATGCAAAGTTCTCCAAGTGTGAATTCTGGCTCAGAGAAGTTCAATTTCTCGGGCATGTTATCTCTTCTGAAGGTATTAAAGTTGATCCTGCCAAGATTGAAGCTGTATCTAAATGGGAACAGCCAAAGACACCCATGGAGATTAAGAGTTTTCTCGGTTTAGCTGGCTATTATAGGAGGTTTATTCAAGATTTCTCCCGAATAGCTAAGCCAATGACTGAATTGACAAAGAAAGGAGTAAAGTTTGTATGGACGGAAGCTCAAGAAAAGGCCTTTCAAACGCTTAAGACAAAGTTATGTGAAGCTCCTGTCCTAGCCTTACCCGAAGGTACTGATGATCTTGTTGTGTATAGTGATGCTTCTATTTCAGGTTTGGGTTGTGTCCTTATGCAAAGGGACAAAGTTATTGCATATGCTTCACGTCAGTTGAAGCCTCATGAAAAGAATTACCCGACCCATGATCTTGAATTGGCTGCAGTAGTGTTTGCTTTGAAGTTGTGGAGACATTACTTATATGGCACCAAATGTACATTGTTTACGGATCATAAGAGTTTACAATATGTGTTCTCACAAAAGGAAATGAATGTAAGGCAAAGGAGATGGATGGAACTTCTGAAAGATTATGATTGTGAGATTAAATATCATCCCGGTAAAGCCAATGTGGTGGCGGATGCATTAAGTAGGAAAGTGCAGAATTTTTCTTGTAAATTGATGAGCATGGTTGTTCAAGCAAAGTCGGGGTTACTCGACCGCATCAAGGAAGCCCAAGTTAAGGCTTTAATGAAGGATAATATCGATAATGAAAGCATTGGAAAGAAGAAAAGACTTGTGATGGAGACGAACAGCCGTGGATTTAAGACATATAAGGGTCGAATTTGGCTACCATTACTTGGTGGTAATCGAGAGTTGATCTTTGAAGAAGCTCATAGGTCAAGATATTCAGTCCATCCCGGTATTACCAAGATGTATGCAGATTTGAAGCCCATCTATTGGTGGCCAAACATTAAGGGAGAAGTTGCTCATTTTGTTGAAAGATGTTTGACTTGTGCACGTGTGAAAGCTGATCACAAAAAGCCATATGGAATGTTGCATCAATTGGAGATTCCGGAATGGAAATGGGACCATATTACTATGGATTTTGTGACCAAACTACCAAGAACACCGAAAGGAAATGACATGGTATGGGTTATTGTGGATAGATTGACAAAGAGTGCTCATTTCTTGGCAACAAGACAAGATGTACCACTAACTAAGATGGCAAAGATGTATGTGGATGAGATCGTAGCAAAGCATGGTGTTCCTTTATCCATTGTTTCAGACCGAGACACGAGATTTGTGTCTAACTTTTGGAAGGGTCTTCAGCGAGAGTTAGGTACTAGAATTAATTTGAGCACCGCCTATCACCCTCAAACTGATGGGCAAAGTGAAAGGACCATACAAACGTTGGAAGACATGTTGAGAGCTTGTGTATTAGAGTATGGTGGAGCATGGGATGAACACTTGAAATTGATCGAATTCACTTATAATAACAGCCACCATGCAAGTATTGGAATGCCACCATTTGAAATGCTTTATGGTAGGAGATGTAGGACTCCGAGTTGTTGGATGGAACCCGGTGAAAAGCAGTTTACGGGTCCTGAAATCATTGAAATCTCAGCTGAAAAAGTTAATGTGGCAAAGGAAGCACTTCGTGTGGCTAGAGAACGACAAAAGACTTATGCCGACAAGAAAAGGAAGCCAATTGAGTTCCAAGTTGGTGATTTGGTAATGCTGAAAGTTTCCCCATGGAAAGGAGTAATTCGTTTTGGAAAGAAGGGAAAGCTAAGCCCACGTTTCATAGGACCTTTCAAAATTCTGAAACGATTATGATGTATGAAATGATGAAATGATTATGTATGTATGAAATGATGAAATGATTATGTATGTATGAAATGATGAAATGATTATGATGTATGAAATGATGAAATGATTATGTATGTATGAAATGATGAAATGATTATGTATGTATGAAATGATGAAATGATTATGTATGTATGAAATGATGAAATGATTATGTATGTATGAAATGATGAAATGATTATAAACGCATGAAATGATGAAATGATTATGTATGTATGAAATGATGAAATGATTATGTATGTATGAAATGATGAAATGATTATGTATGTATGAAATGATGAAATGATTATGTATGTATGAATGATGAAATGATTATGTATGTATGAAATGATGAAATGATTATGTATGTATGAAATGATGAAATGATTATGTATGTATGAAATGATGAAATGATTATGATGTATGAAATGATGAAATGATTATGTATGTATGAAATGATGAAATGATTATGATGTATGAAATGATGAAATGATTATGTATGTATGAAATGATGAAATGATTATAAATGCATGAAATGATGAAATGATTATGTATGTATGAAATGATGAAATGATTATGTATGTATGAAATGATGAAATGATTATGTATGTATGAAATGATGAAATGATTATAAATGCATGAAATGATGAAATGATTATAAATGCATGAAATGATGAAATGATTATGTATGTATGAAAAGATGAAATGGTATGATATATGTATGAATGATGAAATGATTATGTATGTATGAAATGATGAAATGATTATATATGCATGAGATGATGAAATGATTATAAATGCATGAAATGATGAAATGATTATAAATGCATGAAATGATGAAATGATTATAAATGCATGAAATGATGAAATGATTATGTATGTATGAAATGATGAAATGGTTATATGCATGAATGATGAAATGATTATATGCATGAAATGATGAAATGATTATAAATGCATGAAATGATGAAATGATTATATGCATGAAATGATGAAATGATTATATGCATGAATGATGAAATGATTATAAATGCATGAAATGATGAAATGATTATATGCATGAAATGATGAAATGATTATATGCATGAGATGATGAAATGATTATAAATGCATGAAATGATGAAATGATTATAAATGCATGAAATGATGAAATGATTATATGCATGAATGATGAAATGATTATAAATGCATGAAATGATGAAATGATTATAATGCATGAAATGATGAAATGATTATATGCATGAATGATGAAATGATTATAAATGCATGAAATGATGAAATGATTATAAATGCATGAAATGATGAAATGATTATAATGCATGAAATGATGAAATGATTATATGCATGAAATGATGAAATGATTATAAATGCATGAAATGATGAAATGATTATAAATGCATGAAATGATGAAATGATTATATGCATGAAATGATGAAATGATTATATGCATGAATGATGAAATGATTATATGCATGAAATGATGAAATGATTATAAATGCATGAAATGATGAAATGATTATAATGCATGAATGATGAAATGATTATATGCATGAAATGATGAAATGGTAAGTATATATGCATGAGATGATGAAATGATTATAAATGCATGAAATGATGAAATGATTATAAATGCATGAAATGATGAAATGATTATGTATGTATGAAAAGATGAAATGGTATGATAATGCATGAATGATGAAATGATTATAAATGCATGAAATGATGAAATGATTATATGCATGAATGATGAAATGATTATATGCATGAAATGATGAAATGATTATAAATGCATGAAATGATGAAATGATTATATGCATGAAATGATGAAATGATTATAAATGCATGAAATGATGAAATGATTATAATGCATGAAATGATGAAATGATTATAAATGCATGAAATGATGAAATGATTATAAATGCATGAAATGATGAAATAAGTATATATGCATGAGATGATGAAATGATTATAAATGCATGAGATGATGAAATGATTATAAATGCATGAAATGATGAAATGATTATGTATGTATGAAATGATAAAATGATATGATATATGTTTGCATGTGTGGCTTGATCACCTAGTCACTAGTCCTTGATTAGGATTGCCATGTTCACGTGCACGTTAAGGGCCCTAAAGTAAAAGATGATATGTGATTAGCTTAGGTGAAAGAGTAGCCTAAACTAATTAAGCGATTAAAGTCTCGAGCATTATGTAAAGTCTTGTGTTAAGCTTAACCCGTGCTAGCTCTTCGAGGCTGGTGCGTACGTGGTCACTTGAGTTGCTCCTTGTGGCATAGTTACGTTTGAGTATTCTGGGTGGAGTAACTAATCACCAATGCGTAAAGGCATAAACGGTTTATTCAGTTGGATTGACTTTGTCATTCCTTAACGACGCCGATGGACCACCTTATGGTTTACCCATCATGTCGGGTGTGAGGACTCCATGTATGGTCTATGACCGCCTACACACAACCCCACATCCCTATGTAAGTGGCATAAGTCACTTAGCCTATATCTTGGCAAAGAAATAAAGAAAGAAAGATGAAGAAAGAAAGTATAGGCACACTTTAGGACATGTTGAACCTAATGTGTATCTTATGATGTTATGTATGTGTGTGATATTAACTTAAAATGCAGATTTTGTTAATATATGAATTTGGCAAACGTTTTCGAGTTATGTTATCTTACTTAGCTAATTTTATTAGCTAACACTTGCTCTTTGAAAATGTTGTGCCTCCAGGATAATCTAGTTTGAGATAGGCAAGGATTAGCTTGGTGAGACTTGGGTAGACGAATAAAGAAGCTTAGCAAAGACATTAAACGCTTAGACTTCCTTTAGCCTTATGTTTGGCTATTTCATTTATGATTAAAGACTTGTAATAATGTGGCATTTATGTTGGTGCCAAAGCTTGGATTTACTTTTATTGTTTTGATGATGCTAGTAGTAACACCAAATTTTAAAGGTACCATCCGTTACGGATGGGGCAGATTTTGAAAGTGATCCTTTCCGCTTATTTTAAACGCCATTTGGCAAAGTTTTGAAAAATCCAAGTTTTTAAACGACGGGTGTTACAGTGCCATTATCACTTCTGACCTGACAAATTTTTCGCTTGTGTTTGAGTTCAAGTTGTTTGATGAGGGCAATAATTTCAGCAGCAGCTTCACTCTTTGTTCTGAGGAAAACAACCCAACAATATCTTGAGAATTCATCTACCACAACAAGGGTGTACCTCTTTCCTGCTCTTGTCTGAACGTTCACAGGACCAAAAAGATCCATGTGTAGCATGTGAAGTGGTTCAGTAATGCTGAAATTTTGCTTGGTCTTGAATGTTGCTCTTTTCTGCTTTCCCATTTCACAACCTGGACATGGCTTGTCTTTATTGAAAGACACTGGAGGTATCCCTTCTGCAAGTTGTTTTCTTGACAACTTATTGATGTTTTTGAAGTTCAGATGGGATAACCTCTTGTGCCACAACCAGTTTGTGTCCTCATCTGCCTTTGTATAGAAACATTGTTCACTGGGTGAACTTTCAATATCAATGATATAGATGTTTCCTTTTCTTGGAGCAACCAACACTACCTTCCAATCCCTGTTGAATATGGTGCCTTGACAAATATCAAATAAAACCTTGAAGCCATCATCACACAGTTGACTGACACTGATCAGGTTATATTTCAAACCATTCACATATGCAACACGTGTGAATTTGACTTGTCCATTGTTCAGAACACCATATCCCTCAGTTTGTCCATTTCCATCATTTCCAAAAGTTATTGAGGGCCCCTCTTGCACCCTATATTCCTCCAGCAGGGTTTGATTACCAGTCATGGTTCTGCCAGCTGCGCTGTCAAGATACCATATATACTTCTTTCGGTCTCCCTGCACATACACAATGATTAGTTCGATTTGGGAACCCATCTTTTGATGGGTCACTGGACTCTCCCTTAGACGTCTCAGATTTCTTTGGTTTTGGAGGAACTGAAGGATCAAAAGGGATCTCAGTCATGATTTCAGATGACACAAAAACAGTTGGTTTGATGGGGCTTTCAACCTTTTTCTTTTCAGATTTTTGCTTAATTTGATTGAAAAAAGGTTTTGGATTTTGTTTAGGTTGAAGAGGAGTTCCTTCAACATTTTTCAAACGTGCATTACAACTTTGCACTTGTCTTGATAACATTTGAAACTGATTCTCTAACCTTAACAAGATTGATTCTTCTTTAGACACCTGAGCCTTACCTGAATCTGAGGTAGATGGCTCAGTGGGGGAGACATTTTTCTTCTTCTTTTGGCCTTTTGTTGCCTCAGATGAAGACTGAGGGGCTGGCTTTTGGAATTTAGCCTTCTTTTCTGAAACAGTGGTCTGAGCTATTTCAGATTTGCCCTCAGATTGTTCCTGGGCCACTTCAGTCACAGTTTTCTGATTACCAGCTTCTTTAAAAATTATTTCTGGTTTCATTTCTTTTGGAAGCGCATCTATATCAGTGATAATAGATGCTAAATGAAGATCACCATATTCATATGCCTTTCTTTGATTAGAAAAGGATTTTTTAATTGCAGCATCTGGATTTGGTGATTTCATCCATGATTTGATTATTTTCTGTTCTTTTTCAAGGATGTTTTTTAATTCTTCTTTTTCCAATTCAAGAGTGGCAACCATAGACTGATAACTTTTAAGAGCCAAATGAACATCTTTCAATTCTTTCAGCTTGGCCTGACTGGCGTTCAGTTCAGAAGCATTATTTTCTAACATTTTTAGGCTTTCTGAACGCACAGTCTCGACATACGAAATGTCAGCCTCTAAAAGAACCAGAAGATCCAGTTTGTGTTCTTGATCACTTTCATACCCAAATTCACTAACCTTTTTCATTATTATATCCACCCATCGACCAGATTCGACATCAGATTTGACCAAATGACCTTGATCTTCACAAGCCATGAAACACATGTCCCTTACTTCTTCATCATCATCAGATGATTCATCAAAATCTTCCCATTTTTCAGTTTTGGCAATCATACAACCATTCTGGCTTGAGTTGTCTTGTGCCATGAGAGCTATATGGGCTTTAAGCTTTTTATACTTAGCCTTATAACTCTCATAAGATTTCTGAAAAATAGAATGATTAGGACCAGATTGTGATGAGGAGGGTTGACTAGATCTGCATTCCTTCATGAAATGTCCTTTCTTGCCACACTTAAAGCATTCAAGATTAGACTTATCAATAGAAGCGCTGGAAGCAAATGGTTTTCCAGATCGATTAGATTTAGCCTTAAAACGATTAAACGTTTTAGCCAGCATGGCAACCAGATCATCATTGTCATCTTTATTACAACCATGTGAGACACCATCAGTAATACCAGTACTTAATAAATCAGAAACTATCTTCTTCATTGAGTCAAAATGATCACTATCAGAAGATAGCAGTGCATTCCCATGTGGCTCAGAATACTGAACCATGACTGAACTGGTAGAAGCATGATTTTTGGCATCTTGCTCAGCCACAACTCTCTCTGCTTTGTTCTCTTCAGTATATCTGAAGGCTCCATATAAGGATGCAAGAGTGTGGCTGTGCAATGTTTTTCCTTGTCTTAGAACCAAGATCAGATTTTCGCATTTAGAAGGTAAAATATCACAAAATTTTTCTAACAAAATTTCTTTGTCCTTCTCTACACCCAAGGCTTTTAGTTGGTTCACCAGATTAGTAAATCTGATGTATGTTTGAGTTAAAGTTTCACCAGGGAATGCAAAGAAAGACTCATATTTCTTATTTAAAGCAACTTTTCTTGTGACAATTGTTTCAGAAGTGCCTTCAAACTGTGTCATGAGTTCCTCCCACATTAATTTAGAATTTTCAAGTAAGACAAGAGTGGGCATGAGGGTTTCAGGAACTGCATACAAGATCATATTCTGAAGCTTAGTATCAAGATCTACCAGCCTATGATCTTCCTCAAACCAATGATCCTTCTCCTTAGGTGTCATCCTAGGAGTCCCATCGGTATTTCTAACAACAGTTGAAGCATTTGTTGGAACAAAAGGTCTTTCTTTTAAAATGGTGGTCAAATGTCTTTCTACACCAGCAATATACTTAAGCATGCAAGCCTTCCATGTGATAAAGTTTTCACTGTTCCTATCAAATTTAGGAACAGGATTGTTTGGAAAGTGTACATGGACGTTGTGCAAAGGTATATTTTTGTTGATAACAGGGGGTGGGTTATTAGTATTAACATTAGGGTTAGGTCATTCATTGTTTTCAGGGTTAGCCATCACAGCAGATCAAGGTTATAGAATTTAAATAATTCAATCTATCTGCTCTGATACCAAATGTAAGTCCAAAAGTGATGGGTTACCCGAAGATACCTCTATATCAATAACAATGACTGGCAAGCAATTCTGATCTGGAAGGAACCAGTTCAGAATGACGATCCAGATTAGGGTTAACAAGTAAATGTAAATAGCAGAAAGTAAATTGCAAGAAACTAAACTGCTGAAACTATATAAATAATATATATAAGTCAAGTATGTAGCATTGAGACACAATGTACTTTTCAATGTATTTTATTCATTATTATAAACAAAATACAAAGGTTGTTGCGGAACAAAGATAAACACTCAAGTGATCTAAACAACCTTGAAATACAAATGATCTAAATAACTTGGAAATAATCGTAAGATTACTTAGAGTATAACTCACAAGTTGCAATGCCAAAGTTTCAAGCACTTTACAAGTTGTGAGAAACTTGTATTTATAGGCAAAGTCCATGCTGATGTGGACCAGGCCGTACAAATACGGTTGGGAGCATTTAAGGAATTGAAATCAATTCCTTAACATGCGTATTTTAAGGATATTTGTGAAAGTTACTTTGATGTGACATTTCACTCTTTATTCCCAACCTTTTACTCAACCTTGTACTTTTTCAGAGATAATGTTATTATCCGGGTAAAGGTTGGTAAAGTAAAAAAGGCTTCCTCGTAATCAGTGTAAAGTGTTGTAAGTACTTTACACTGAGATGCTTCAATCTTCAATCAGGTAGAATCTTCTCTGCGCTCTGCTTCTGAGATGATTCTCTTTCTTCAGTCTTCAGTCTTTGACTTCAGACGAATGCTTTTAGTTGAGGCTGATCTGAACTATAGTGAAGCTCAGTGAATATTCTGAAACTGAAATGTTTCAGAATCCTGTACAAGTATTCTTCACTGATCTTCAACTATTTCCTGGACAAATTATATTTTGTCGATTTTGACATAACAGTATGTATACAGGTGATACCAACGGCTTTCCTTCCACCCGACCAACACCCATTAAGCATACCAAAACCTACCAATCTCTAATCATATAAACTCACATCATGTATCATATACCACATCGAAATATCATTCTAGTATAGGCTACAACAATCTTATATGTTCAACTACATCCACATCGTTATCAATCACGTGACACGTCTACCTATGACATGTTCTAACACAAAAACGTATGCATGTAGAATTAACATAAGCTAAATCTACGGCATAACACATAAACACATAGCGAGTATCTTTCCACCCTAAAGAATACAACATATAGTAGGGGATACGAAACTCACCTGACGCGCGCAATACAAATCCCCAGATGAAAAGAAGTAGAACCGATGTCCACGAGAGCCGAAACCTATCATACACGTATCACATTAATCCTAAAGCATCTCAAAAGTCAAGGTCTCCTAAATATTGACCTACTATTACTATAAGTGCTTTATTATATCCTTTTTATAAGTCTTTGGTCCAACCAAGTTGGAATCGTTACATTTTGTTTCACAACGACTGGTCGGGACTTGACCACTGTTGCTTCATTGAAACTTTTGATTTTTTATAAATATGTTTTGGACTCATAGGCCTACACCATTAGAAAGTAGACTCATTTACGCTTCTGTGGCCGCTTGAATCGTCGAAAACGGACTTATGGTTTAAAAGTTATAGACGCTTAAAAATGACCTAGCTACAGTGTCTCACGGCGCGAGAATTGAATATCACGGCGCGAGAAATTCTTCTGAACACAATATTTCGACTTTTCTCAAGTCTAACGACGCGATGGGCCCTTCACGGCCCGAGAGGCATCAGGAAGCACTAAAAACGGGTTTTTGACCTCAAATCGACCAACCAAACCTCAAAATCAAAGCCCCAAACTTTAACACAACATTTTTCTAGTAAAACCAAGCATAAATATCAACTCTAAACCAAAACCCACTTCCAAAATCGTAAAGCCCTCTTTCAAACCCTAATTTAACTAGTTTTAACCAAATTCCAAGATTTAACAAGGTGATATGGAAATATAGCTATTCAACACATATAATAACATGATTCAAGTATGTAAGAAGTGAAATTTCATACAAAAAGCTTCCTTGATGTTAAGATCCGATTTTTGAGACCATGAGGAGGTTACACACTTGAATCCTTGCAAAGATGGATGAAGAACATGATCTAGGATTATTATTATACAAAGTTATTGATGATTTTCTAACCCATTAAATGATGAACCCGAAATTTGAAAAAGAAAAGTTCTTGGATTATAGAGAGAAGGAAGAGAGAAAGAATGAGTAGAGAGGGAAGAGAGTGTGAGAAATGAGGGGAAGAAAGGAGGGAGGGAGGGTTTTGTTCCCTTCTTGGACTCTCGCGGCTCCTTCCGGCTTCTCCTGAGAAATGATTCGTTTAGTTAAAACTTTTGACTCGAGTCTCGTTCAATTACTTCACCGACACAATAAGACAGATTTTGAATTTACGCTCCTAATGACTATTCACATGCCTACCTTGTGAGTCCCTTAATTAACGAGATGGTTAACCAATAGAAAGTGTAAAATACAACAAGTCTAATAATCACTAGATATGGACTGGTATTACTTGTAAATAAAGATGCAAGATATATAAACAAAGTAATACAAGACTTAAAGCAATAAACAAATAAAGTGGACCATTATGTATGTTTCATGGGTATTTCATTTATTGATGTGTAAATAAAATACAAGGTTGTTGCGGAATCAAGATAACACAATTAAGTGAGTATCCTAACAACCTATGAGTTACAATATGATCTATGTTTGTCAAATAACTCTTTAGGATCGAGATACTTAAAGTTGTGAAGTATCCCTGTTTAAGATCGAGAGTATTTGGACAAATTCACTTAAATGCAAAAGGAATGCTTAAAAGTATTTTTGTCAAGGAAATGACTTTGTATTTATAAGCAACAAATTCACCAGTGAATTTGTGCCGTACAAATATGGTTGGCATACATTTAATGATCCGACAAGAACATTAAATGTATTGGATAAGAATAAGGATAAAGTCACATCAAGTGCAAGTGTATCCTAATATCCAACCACCTTAACACACGTATACTTTGTTAAAGAACAAGTGGATTGTTCTTTGGAAAGTGTGTTAAAGGCAAAAGTCAATCCTCGATATTAGTGTTCAGACTTGCAGGATCTAGAACACTAACAATCCTCCTGTGTGCAGATCTGGTAAGACTTTCCAGTGGACTCCGCCATTTGTCAGTCTTCTTTTTTCAGACTTCAGTCAGAATGTCTTCAGTAGAGTAGATCTGGACTGGGGTGAAGTCTTCAGTGAGCTAATCTGGAGAATGCTCCAGATTACCTGTACAAGTAAATGCTCACTAGTCTTCAATTATTTCTGGACAAATCTTTAGAGGGACTCCAGATTCCAAGTCTGGAGTAGGTCCAGTAGAAATATGTTTTCTGGTCAGATCTTCAGTGAGCTCCAGTAGTCGGGTCTGGAGCGAGACCAGCAAAACAAGTTTCTTAACAAACCTAAATAAGGTTCCAGTAGTCCAGTCTGGAGCCAGTCCAGTAAGTCTGGACTAAATCTGGACCTAACAAATTCCCCCTATTTGTTTAGAAATAATGCAAGTATTTTTCAGACTTATAGATATACAAATTTGTATGTCTGGAAAACACTTGGTCGATTTAAGTCTAAAAAATCTAAGTTACTGGAAAACACTTTATAGATCATGAGTGTTTTCAGTTTCATTTTTTAAGTTCTAACTTAGACTAAATCTGGTCATTCTACTTGTAAAAATAAAAACTTGCAACTATTATTACTTTCATCAAAAAGGAAAATAATTACAACTTTCATAAACAAATAATTACAACAAGTACAATGGTAAGAGTTCAGGCCCTTCTTCTCGATGAATGCCCTGGTGCATCTTCAGTGGCCTTCCTCTTAGGAGATGGAGATGATGGAACAGACACTGGTGGTCTCAGACCCAACACAGCTTCCATTTGTTGAATTCTCTTCCAGACCTTCTCAATCCTCTTCATAAAGGCCTTCACGTCTGGAGAGAGATCAGTCTTGCCTTTGAAAGTCATTCCAATCTCCTTTAGTTCAGTCCATCCAAATGCTTGGACTGAAGTATCTTTTCTTTCATCAGTAAAGTTACCTTCTCTGGTCAACTTTACATTAAACCTGGTCATACCTTGATGATGTTCAGCCAGTGTGATTTCAGCATTAATTATTCTTCTTGCATTGGCCCTGAACGTCATCATTTCTTCAAACTTAGCCTTTTGCTTAGCCAACTGAACCATATCTTCAGTTTCCCTGGATACACCACTCTGTTGTCCTTCAGTGGACTGGTGTTCTTGTCTATTGATCTTCAGAGTTGTATCCAGAGGAATAAAAGTGCTAACATCACCATCTTTAATTGCCTTCAGTTGCTTGGCTGTAAGCTTGGGTAGACCAGTCATTCTCTTCCTGTATTCCAGTTCCAGAGCACCAGCATTTCTTCTTATTTTCTTCTGGAGGCTTACCAGCTCCTCCTTTCTTTGTCTGATAAGCTCTGGAATGGACACACCATATATCAAGGAATCATATACCTGTTCTTCCTCTGCATAGAACGAGTGTATATGTACATCATTCAGTGCATCAAGACATTGTAGAACTCTGGGATCCTCCTTCATCCTTTTAAACACTTCAATATTTATGCCAAGTCTTCCAGCATTGTAGGAATCCAGAGTACCATTGTAGCCATATCCCTATGATGGGCCAGCAGTTCATTTTTCTGGTTTGTCTTGAAAATTTCTATCATGATACACTGTTGTTGCAATTTCCTTGATGTTTCATTGTCAACATCTTCCAACTGTTCTTCCTCTTCACCAGACACCATCTTTTCTTTCCCTTTAACTACCTTCAGTGTGGTAGGGATGTCTGGGAAGGATTCAAACTAGGGCTCGCTTCAGTACCAGCAGCCTCTTCTTCAGTCTGCACATTGGCTTCAGTGCCAAGTGCTCTCTGGGCCATACGTGCACTGGCATCAGTACCAGTCACTTGTCTTCTCTGAACAACGCTTTCAGTAGCGACTGCCCTTACAACCTCTCTCTTCTTCTTCAAACTTTCTTGGACACCTTCTCCTTGATCCAGTACGGGCCTACTCTCCAGAGAGCTTACCCTAAACACCAAGTTCTTAACCTCTTCTTTCAGCCCTGCCAGTTCGCCAGTGACTGCAGTCTGAACAGAAGACACCATTTTGGATTCCAACCCCTGGACTGCCACTTTAATGTTTTCAGAATTTTGATTGGTGGCCAGTACCAGTTCATCCAACTTCTCGAACACTAACTTCTCATTCCCAACGAACAAGTTCATTTCTGAAGAAAGATTATTTGTTAACAAAGACTT
>CM067171.1:132660306-132683486 GCA_034093135.1 Erigeron breviscapus | reverse complement strand
CACAAGTCTTTGTGCATTGTTATCTTCAGTGAATCTGAAGGATCCATAGAGAGATGCAAGAGTGTGGGAGTGCAGGGTCTTACCTTGTCTTAGGACAAGAACCATATTTGCCCATTTGGAGGGAAGAATATCACAAAATTTTTCAAGAAGAATATCCTTATCCTTCTCTACACCCAGCCCTCTCAGTTGATTAATCACACTGGTGAATCTGGTATAAGTACCAGTCAGGCACTCATTGGGTAAAGCAAAGAAGAATTCATACTTCTTGTTTAAGCAACTTTTCTGGTGACAATGGTGTCATCACCTCCTTCAAACTGAAGGACCAATTCATCCCACATTGCCTTGGCACTTGGGAACAACACAAGTGTTGGAATAAGGTCTTCAGGAACAGCCCCAAGGATCATGTTCTTGAGCTTGGTATCCAAGTCTACAAGTCTACGATCCTCATCAGACCAATGGTATTCTGGCTTTTCCCTAGTACCCCTTCTAGATCCAGTTGGATCAAGAAAAGGACTAACCCTATGAGACATGGGTATATGTGGTCCATCCTTGAGGATTTTCAACATATACCTCTCTATCCCACCAAAATGCAAAAGCATTCTGGCCTTCCATGTACCAAAGGTCTCACTGTTTCCATCAAATTTTGGAACAGGAGTGTTAGAATAATGTACATGGACATGGTTTGGGGCATTAGGAGGAGGAGGAGGAGGATTGGTATTAACATTTTGAACAGGTGGTGCATTATTAACATTTTCATCTAGACCAGAACCATTCTCACCTTCAGTAGTAGTCATCTAAGCAGATCTAGACAATAAATTAGTCTTTCTGCTCTGATACCACTTGTAAGTCCCAACTCAAGATGGTACTACTGAAGACACCTCTATGTCGATGGTGGAGTTACTTTGCAATATATGCACTGAACTGGAGACGACCAGTTGCAGTGTGTATATACCAAGTTCTAGATAGATTACTTATTAAGCGACAATAAGTAAAGAACAATGCAAATAGTAAATACTTGTAAAGTAAATTGTGAGATATATGTATTTTCAAGTGTAATTTATTTATTAACGCTAAATAAATTACAAGGTTGTTGCGGAACCAAGATAATACAAAGATGTAAATATCCTAACAACCTATGAAATACAATCGATCTAAACTTGGAAATTCTCTTATACAATCGAAACACTTAGAGTTGTGAAATGTTCCTTTTTGCGATTGAGAGAATATTGCACAAGTCACCAAGAATATGCAAATGTCTGAATATGCAAAGTTGTTTCTTGGTTGTGCAAAGACCTCTATTTATAGGCAAAGGTTGACATTGGGATGTCAACCTTGCCGTACAAATATGGTTGAGAGCATTTAAGGAATTGCATTTAATTCCTTGAACATGTTTGATAAAGTAAGACATAAAGTCACTTTATCCAACCTACTTTATGCATTTAGACAATGTGTATCGTTCGGTTAATAGTACATAAAGTAAAAAGGTCTTCCTCGTAATCAGTGTAAAGCTTTGTAAGTACTTTACACTGATGGTTCTCCATTCTTGATCTGGGTAAAACAATCCACTGGGCTTCGCTGCCATGTATGTTTTCTATCTTCCATTTGTTGTCTTTGACTTCAACTGGAATGACTTCAATTCTTGATCAGATCTCAACTGAAGTGAAGCTCCAGTGGCATCAACTGTACACTGGCCACTAGACTTCATATATTTATGGACAAATCAACTGGTCTCCAGATGCAACTGGAGGCGCTCCAGTTTCTCAGTAAACTGGACCTAACAGTGTTTAAGAGGACACATATACCAATAATCATCGTGGAATATTAATTATGTTGCTCAAGGGAAATTTTTGATGTTTGTAAATTAAATTGTATGTTTAGTAGGAACACGTTTAAGTTTAATTGGAGGGAAAGAAATGTTAAAGTGGTAAACAAAGATATAAGAAGGATTCTGATTGTAAATGAAAGATGGATCTGTGCTAGGTTGGTAGGATTCCCCTGATTTTGTCTTAAACTTTGCTCAAGAATTTTTAGGCGCATTTGCTTTTGGTATTCAAGACCGCCTGGTAGGAAACTTCGCTAATAACCTATATTGTTTTGTCATATTTTGAATTGGTTATTAAAGTAGATTAAGCTTGGATTTGCTTGAGGACAAGCAAAGCTTAAGTGTGGGGGGATTTGATATGACTAATTTTATACCAATTTCCCACTTCGTATTTGGCCATTTATAAGTGATTTGAAGTCGTTTTTGTATATATTTGGTGCGTCCATGGTATTTGTTAGTGTTTCAGGATGTTAACAGGTATTTTAGCACAATTACTGAAGAAAACGACATTTGGAGGCCTAAAGTGTGCTTATGGATGAGCTCGTGGAAGATTTGAGGAAGAAACGAACATATTCGAAGATTCGGCAGATGGTCATGACATGACCATTCGCATCTGGAACTCAGAACCTTCCCCAACTCTTGTATTTAGATATGGTCATGTCGCATCAAGCTGTACGACCAGAAGAGGAATTTTCAACCAAGTATAAATACCTAGCAAACACAACCCTAACTCCTATCTTTCAACTTCCAGCCGTTTTTGAGAGTCTTTTTAGGGGTTTTTCATCTGGAGAAACATCTTTGAAGATCAAGAACACGATTCAATCAATTTTGTTTATTGCTTTCGATTTCTTATATTCGGTAACAATGAATTCTTCTATTTTGATTTGTTATTTCATTTCAATAATGAGTAGCTAATCATTTCATCATCCATCTTGATGAAGTGAGACAATATGTAAGGATTGCACAATTTTATTGATTCAATGTTGATTTCATTTAACGTTATATCGAGATCTTAGCGTATTTCTTCCTTTTAATTTATCTTGAATTGATTGGTGATTTATGTGTGTCTTTAATGGTAATTATTGATTACATATATTTCATTTTGATTGTTTGGGTACAAACGATTGGGTCTATGACGGGTACGGTAGATAATCGTTCAATGATAATAGGAATTAATGTGTTAACGGTTGGGTACAATCGATAGATATAATTGTTATTTTAATAACCAAAACCATTGTTTGATTAGGGAAGTTATAAAAGATGTCTTGGGGTACCGGTCTTTGTAATGAAACTAGTTTAAACAAGAGAGTCAAATATGGTAATTAACTTGACGGGTACGGGGTTGGTGCTTTGTTTGAGTCTCGGTTATTTAATCAACTTAAATTGGATTTGAACTTCATTTATGTAAAATCTGAGCATGTTGTTGAGCGGATTCGAGATGGATGCCTTTTGAATTATTGTTTTTAATCAAAAACTCTCTTTGCGATTAATCCTTCGGGATTACTAACTGATTTAATTTCTTGCAAACTAACTTTTTGCAACGTGACAATTCGGTCACAAAACCCCCATTTTTACTTGAACTGCTTTATTTGAACAATTGCTTAACTTTAGTCCTTGTGATCGACTCGGATTTACCAAGTTAACTATACTGCATACGAACGGGTTCACTGCCCGCAAGTGTGTAGTAGTCAGTCGCTAGGTGATTCGTGTTATAAATTTAAGACTCGATTTCACACATCAGTTGATAAATAATTATTGAAATTTCATCGCTTTGTATACACATAGGATAGACAATATCAATTTTAGTTTAAGTTTCCTGTTCATCTACTCAAATTGCAATCTAAATATACATGATTTGTTTTACAACATACAAATAAGTTGCATACACATATGATGTATTGTATATTTTTTTTCTATTCTTTTAAGTATTATCGCATGCATAGGATAGGAAATGATATATATGTAAGCATTATGCTCTAAGCTGTAGTCATACAATTTGATTGTACATAGTGATAGAATTTAAAGTGATAGCTCGATTGTTCTTCAGTAAAATAATGGAAAAAAACTAAAAACATGTAAATATACATATAAATTTGTAAATTAAAATAAAATATTTAGTTATTGGTGTACTTTGACAAAAAATATCTAGAAGAAATTAGTATAAAATTAATAAAGGGAATCTTAATTAGTTTTGGATTATATTTGGTAACTAGTCCTAATACCCGTACGATGTACGGTAGCTATATAGATTGTATCATGAAGAAATTCGAATATGCCACATACATAATTCGTGAGTATTAAATAAATTGTGGTTAAAGTATACAACATAGTTGTTCTGACCCGTTATCCAACCCACCCCATTCTGCCACCTCTAAATTTCTATATTGTGATTAATGTCTAAGAAGAATATATGCACTTGGTTTTTGTTGTTTCAATCGGATTTGTCTTAAAACTAGCAGCTTTTAAAAACCTAATATATTATATTGTCAGCAATATGCTGGGATCAGTGGTTTCCAGAAGCAGCCAGATCCATGGCACTTCAAGGTGCAAAAATATTGTTTTACCCTACTGCTATTGGTTCTGAACCTTAAGACGAAGGTCTTGATTCTTGTGACCATTGGAAGCGAGTCATGCAAGGGCATGCTGGAGCTAACTTGGTGAGTCAAATGTGAATATCGAACACTGTCATCTACAAATGTCAAGCTAAGTCATAAGCTTTTGTAATTTAAATTATTGGTTTTTCTGTCTTAAGGTACCTGTTGTAGCATCAAATCGCATTGGCAAGGAAGTGATCCAGACAGAACATGGAAAAAGTGCAATTACATTCTATGGCAACTCCTTTATAGCAGGTACCTATTTCTGGCTAATTGCTGCAGAGCTCCAACTGTGGTGAATTTTACTAGAGGTGAAATGGGTGGGTTTGGTAATGGAGCGAATTGGGTTATGTTCAAAAATGTTAGTTTGTTTAAATTGGTTGAAGTGGGTTGGGTTAACCCAGAGTACTTGTTGAAGCTTTTTACAAACTAGTTGTGTATCAAATATATGATTACCAAAGTTACATTTTTCTGTAATAATCAAATTTTCACGTAAAATGGTTTCAGAGGTTTTACACATTGAAAGTACACGTTTGACAACTCACAACTGAAGAAAAACTGAATTAAATCTAAGATTAATCTCAATTAATCTAATCCTTTACCAGCAGGAATCAATCTCAATTGAAACACAATCAAACCCTCAAACAAACTATTAACACTGCTATTCAGTATTAATCCATTCAACTAAAATTATTGAGTGTTCTATTACAAAACTAAATCTCAATCTAGATATACTAAAAAAATTAAGAGAAACAATATAGAGAGAATATATAAAAATATGAATGATTGATCTGCTTGGTTTAGGGTTATAAACCCGTTTATATACTTGAGCCACTTTCTCCATTTGACACCTTTAGTCCTTCAACAAGTAACCGACTTCACTTCTGGTCCATAATACAACTTTGGAGATATTGACAGTTCCAGTCCTTATTCTCTTAATATCTTCTCTACAAGTCCTGCAATGACTAATCATACAATAAGCATCTTATCTTAAAATAAGTTGCATAATCTTTGAGAATAAGATTATATTTCTCAACAACAACCCCCCCCCCCCCTTACCAGCAAGCAAACCAAAACCAGCAAGTAAATCAAGACAATATTTTCTTTGATTTAAACAAACACCAGTATCAGTATCAACCACTTCAATACCCAAAAATACTTAAGTTTCCCTAAATCTTTGATCATAAATTGTGACTTTAGATAACTCTTAAAGTCTTTAATAGCCAACTCATTATTTCCAGTCACAATAATATCATCAACATACACAAGTAAAGCAATAAAGGTATCTTTATCTTTTTTAATAAACAAAGAGTAATCACTCTTACTTTGAACATACCCATTAGCAATAAGAGCACTAGTTAACTTAGCATTCCACTGCCTAGGAGCTTGTTTTAAACCATACAAAGATTTATTCAACTTGCAAACCCTTTTATCATTGGCATACAAAAAAACCTTCAGGAAGTTTCATATAAACAGTTTCTTCAAGATCACCATACAAGAATGCATTACTAATATCAAGTTGATACATATTCCAACCTTTTTGAACTGCAAGGGTTATAAGACATCTAACAGTAACAATTTTAACAACAAGAGAAAAAGTTTCATCAAAGTCCACACCTTCCCTCTGATTATAACCCTTAGCAACTAATCTAGCTTTATATCTATAACATCCCGAACTTTTAATTAATGGTTGACTTGAGTCGTTAAGTCAACACTTCGTCTCCGTTAAGTCTCTAGGAGATTTAATGACTATATGTGTTTAATGTGTTATAGGTGTAAGGCTTTAATGCCTTAATGATTGATGTGATTATGTGTTTAAGGTATATCTTAAATGCCTTAGAGGTGCTTGAAGTGTTTATTGTGTTGTAAGTATTCCCAATAGGTGATTTTAGCCTAATATGACCCATAAGGAAGTCTAGGGACTAGTTTTGACATATGTGGAAACTAAAAAATGGGATTAGGGTTACTAATCAGATCATTAGCCCCAAAATCATATTTCACTCTTCTCCTTTGAACCCTAGAACCGCCCCTCTTTCTCTTGAGCAATCCTAGTGTGTTTCTTGCGATTTCGGGTGGATTTATGATCAATCGATACACGTATTTGATCCGTTAATCATCCACCAAGGTATAGATGGTAATCCTTGCTTATTATCACTCATTTTCATCCTTATAATTCGTTCATACCTGGACCTATTGAGTAATGGTTGATTGCAATCGTTTTGTGGGTAGATTTGACGATTTCGGGTCAATCGGTGATTGTTATTGCAATCATTTAGTATCTAGAGATTTCCTACAGGTATGAAATTATTGTTAATGTCATTTTAATGTTCAAATATGACCAATATAGGGTTCACACCTGGTCTAGGTCATTAGAGGATTAATTGATGTCAAAAACGTGTGCTTTGATCGATTCGGTAACCTAAAACATTTGTTATTGTGATGCAAATCAAGTAGGGTTAATCAATGATTTCATTGCATCATTATGGTTTTAAAATGATGAATTTTGAGGTACAAAAGTCGTTCATAAGGTTTGGGGTCGCTTGGGGTGTGTTTGGTTAATTTTTGGAGGTTAAACTAGGTGGTTTGTGCAGAATCGGGGCTTGATGTTCCGCAGTTTGTGTGCAGCGACTTTGATTGCGATGCAGTTTGCTCACTACGATGCATTAGCGACAAAATTTTTAAATGGCCATAACTTTTGAACTGTAACTCCGTTTTTGACAAATAAGCTATCCACGAAATCGTGAGAGAGTCTACTTTCTAATGGTAATGCTTTTAAAAGATTATTCTAATGTCAAATTACCTGAAAGGTTGAATTAGTGAGTGAAGGTCGAGTTTCGTCGAGTTCTGTGAGATCTAAAGTATTAATCGAATCTTCAATGCATCAAGAATTATAATGGGACATGTTTATAGGTGTTTAGGTCTGAGTTATGACCATAATTGAGTGGGTATTGTTTAGCTCGTTTAATGGTCGTTTAATTATCATTTGTTGTGCGTTTCTTCGAGGTAAGATACACAACTTTGACACGTTGAGGGTTCAACAAACATAGTTTTCATATATAAACTTCCCCAAATGGTATCTTGTTTACTTATGGTTAATCGGGATTATACGAGAGGTGATATGGGCTATGCATATGCATATTAAAGCCTGAAATGCTACCCAAAAAGATATGTGACGTTATGAGGTGATATGACATGATGTGAAATGATATGAAATGCTTCGAGATGTTATGAAATACGATATGTAATGAACTATGTTATGCAATGAAAGATGATATGTAATGATATACGATATGTAATGACATATGATGTGTAACGATATGAGATATATGATGATGTACGTGATGTAACAATGTATGATATATGATGATGTACGTGATGTAACAATGTATGATATGTGATGATGCTTAATATGTATATGTGCATGTGTATATGTGAGATATGATGATTACATGGCTTGTACATCTAGTTCACTAGACTTTGTAAGTTGCCATGACACGTGCACGTTTAAGGGCCCAAACGTTAATAAGATGTGATGTGATGTGATATGTTAATCTGAACACCTAAACTATATGTGAGAAATGCTCAAGCTATTGATGTGAGAAGTGTTAAGCTTAACCCGTACTTGCCCTTGCCCGGCTAGTGCGTAGATGTGGTTGCTTGGGTGGCTCCTTGCAACATAGTTAACGTGAGATGAGTAATTTTGGGTAGGCCTAACTAGCCACCAATGTCTTTGAACATACAGACTACTCCTGGATCGGCTTGCCTTTCCTTAACGATACAGATGGATTGCCGAAAGGTTTCACCATCGAGTCGGGTGTGAGGGTTGTTGTGAGGTCTTATGACCGCCAACACTTAAACTTTCACCTAACGTGAGATGTGTGGCTTAAGTCGCACATAATTTGATGTAAACGTGAGATATGATATGTGATGTAAACGTGAGATATGATATGTGATGCAAACGTGAGATGTGTGATGTTTGATGTGGATAGGCACAATTAGGATTGATAATCCTATGATGTTTAATGTAATATGAGATGATTTCATGCTATGACTTGTGCCTTAACGATTATAATGTATTCTTTCAAATATTGAAATGGAAAAATGCTTTATAAACTATGTGTTATCTTACATAGCTAATTCGTTAGCTAACACTTGTTTCTTGAAATGTGTTGTTCCCTCAGGTTTAACATGCTTGAGCTAGATGACGATAAAGTGCGAGGCATGGGTAGATTACAATGAAGCTGGCTTTAGTTTACCCATAATTGCTTCCCATATTAGACATTTGCTTTTGTCTAGACATTGATGACTTGTAATTACTTTGATGTCGGTTGTTTTATGTTGGGCAACCGTTGGATTTCCATTTGAACTATTTATGATGACATTGCTAGTAACACCATTTGATAAATGAACCAAACAGGTCCTTTTGGTTTGGTCCTTTAAAGTTGTTTAAGTGAACCAATGACTATATGACCATAGGATTTGGACTTAAACCGTAAGGTTAGACATGTTAGGTTTAAGTAGTAGTGCTTTATCCTTGAGATGAAATGCCTTAGGATGGGTTTGAGATGAGTGAGAGTGTAGGATTAAGGCTATACGATAATTGTTTTGTTGATATGTGAAAATGTCTTTTAGCCTTTATTCTCATGTTTCTCGCTTCTCCGTCGTTAGATTATTCAATTGCTACGATAGACGGTCCTCGAGGTGATGTGCTATTTCCCTAACTAAATTTGATGAACGTGCACTGTAAATTATGTGTGAAGTGATTGAAATGAAAGAAAGTTGGAGGATTAGGTGAAATGGTATTCCATTAATGTCCAACCCACAGGGTTCGTGACAAGGATCGTAAAGGAAATGAGATGTTGTATGCGTGAAGAAGGTCGCGTAATTGGATTTGGTGAAAAGAAGGCAATACACAAATGTGGTAACGAACACGCGTGTGAAAGGATACAATTACAATTATGGTCCGGAACATAATTGCAAGTGTATCCCGACGCGAGCGTGTTTGTGTGGCCATGCTTGTGTTGACCGGTGTAAAAGTAATGAAGTTGGTGTGATTTCTATCTAGCTTTATATTTTATATGTTGCGAGTGGATATCAAGTTATAGCTCTAATGACGTCGATGCCTGTGATGTGCGGAATTGTTTACTCACGACAATGAAAGGCGTATTTGTTGTTTCATTTTAGGTGTTATATGCGAATACCCTATAGATGATGTCAAAGATGTGATGAAAGTGCTATATATAGGTTAAGACATGATGGTAGTGGAATGAATTTATCGCATGAATCTTATTAAAGTGTTTGATACTTGAAGATTCTAAGCCAGAACCTTGGACGATCTCTCCAAGATCGTCCCAGCCTACTGAACTTAGGACGATCCTCACCAAGGGGAAGAATGTTAGAAATCTAAAATGGTGTTAAAATGTAAATATTTTAGAGGTGGAAGGGGCATTAGTGAAACTTAGATTTATGATATAAATAGCCCCCTTCCACACATTATTTGTAAGTTTTTTCCCCATTTCCATAATTAATCCCAATCATTCAACTTTAATTCTCTCTCATCTTCATCCCTAACCTCCAAAACACATACTTCACCTTTTCACACACTAACTCCATTTTTGCACAAATCAAGCTTAAATTTCTACTTAACAATTGGTATCAGAGCAAAATCAGTTAATCTGAACGATCCATAGCTCGATTTGTTGCAATTCTCATCAAATTTTCGAATTTTTATTCCGAAACTGTTTTAGTTCATCAACTGTGGGATTTTTCTACAGTTGATTTTACCTCGATATTTGTTCACCAATAGATTCCTAGTAGTTGAAAACATAATCCTGTCAAGTTTCAAGTTCCAATTCGATCTAAATCTCTAGTTTGAATTTTTGGATTTTGGCGCGATTTTTGGGTTTTGAATCTGTTGTGTTTTGTGTTGAATTTTGTTAATCGGTGTGTTGCTAAGGTGAAAACAAACAGTTTGCAAGTGATTTCAAGTTCTAACTCCTAGTAAATCAAAAGTTATTGAAGCTTTTTGAAGTTGTTAATGGAGTTCATGTTCAAAACTGTTCTGATGAAGAAGATGATGACCCTAGGACGATTTTGCACTAGGACGATCTTGCCAAGATCATCCTAGCCTTTATTCCTTTATTTCTCATTTCTAGTGCTTTATTGCTTGTTGGACGATCCTCACAAGATTGTTCTGACAAGTGTTTGTGTGTGGTGAAGTGTTTGTTGTGGCTAATTAATCCTTACGGATTGGTTTGGTCAATTCAAACACTTGGAAAGTGTTTGATACTTGAAGATTCTAAGCCAGAACCTTGGACGATCCTCTCCAAGATCGTCCCAGCCTACTGAACTTAGGACGATCCTCTCCAAGATCGTCCCAGCCTACTGAACTTAGGACGATCCTCACCAAGATCGTTCCAGCCTTGTGAACATAGGACGATCTTGTCAAGATCGTCCCAGTTCCTTTGAATACTGTCACCTAAAACGATAATTCATGAAGATTTAAAATTTGATAGCGTTAAAAATTTTTAGGCCAATTTTCATTCGTTATCGACGCGGTTTTGGCGAAAAATTTTAGAAATTATCAAATTTTTCCTATGATCATGATATCCAAAGTTTACATGAAATTCAAAGTTTCATGAGAACATATTTCGGCGGCAAAAATTTGGAGGGAAACCTGAAGTACAAAATCTCCAAATTTCAATTTTAATTCTTTCACTTCAATTTCAATCACAATTACCTTTCATTTCATTTCACCTTTGCTCAACAAAATGTCAAGTCCAAGTATCTCAAATTCAGTCAAAAATGATTTCGTCTTCAATTTGTGGTTAACTTCTTCACCCAAGAAACCAACTTCATCTGAAGAAAAACTTCATAAAGGTGGACTGTGTTCATGTTGTTCGTCAAAACCTTATCCAAATCCTTGTCAAGTGATGAAGATATTGATTCATTCGACTGCATCTGAAAATGTCAAGTTTCAAGAGGAAGTAGTCACGCTACAAGCTGAGAATGTCAAACTGAAAGAACAAATGATCTACTTTCAAGCTGGGAATGTGAGACTTAAAAATGAGATGAAAGAACTTCAAGTTGAATTTGGAAACCTTGTAGTTTGGAATGAAATTGACAAACAAACTTTGAAGAAGAATGATGAGTTGATGTCACAAGTTTCATCATTGGAAGCTCGTCTCTTGAAGGAAACAACTCTTGTTTCTCAAATAAAGTCTGAAGTGTCATCAATTTCCTTGTCTGATTTGAGTTCTTTAGTTGAAAAACAACCTGAGAAGATTGAAAGTCGAATTGCATCTTTCAAGTCGAAGTCTCTTGACACAAAAGTTGAAGCTCTTCTGAAACGATCGAGTAGTTCTCCTGTTTGCAAGATTGGTGATGTTCCAAAAACCCCCAACCGTAAAGTGTCTCAATTTACCAACTATGCTTTGGAAAAGGATAGAAGGTACTCTCAGAAGACAAATATTGATGGAACAAAGACTCTTATTCCATTCCTATCATTTGAAGACAACTCTCAGTTCATCTCCCAAGCAAAAGCTCAGTTGACAAAGACTAAGCCAACGTCCTTTTATAAGCCTAAGTCAACTGAGTCAAGGACATTCAAATATTCACTTTGGGAGTTATTTGATCTTGCACCAAAACCATTTGCAGTGCAAAAAGTGAATGTCCTTGCATCTCCACTGAGTCCACAAAAACTCAACTTTTCAACAACCTCGAGTTTTCACCCACCATGGACTGCAGATTCTATTCGTCAAATTGATGACACGTACATTTGGAATGTCAAGACAAAAACCGTTGGGCCTACACAAAAATGGGTCCCAAAGGTTGTTTGTAAGTAATTCGATGAATTGGCTTATACACATGTCAGTGTATAACCCGGGCTAAAGATGTTGCTTATTGGACTACTACTTCATAATGGTTGATTCCCCAGTTTCGACTTCAAAGAGACATGATGAACATGTTGCCACACATTCATCATGAGGGGAAAAAAGAGGATAATGAAGTCGAACAAGTTTATTTGAAAGAAGAATTTATCAGTTGAGGGGAAGAAAGATAAATTGTTGACTAAAGTGATCCCCAAATTTTTCTTTGAAGATAGTTATCGCCAACGTGGTGGGTACGCCGCGGGTACACCCTATACATAAGCGTTGGTGGTACACAAATATGATTGTTTGATCGAGGGGAAGTTTGTGATGAAAAAGATGTTTGTCCAAATGCTTCAAGAGAAAGATTCATTAATTAAGGGGAAGTGTGACAAAGTTAAGATTGTCAAGAAGAGGCTTTCATGTTCAAATCTAAAAAGCCAAGATCAAGTTTCCGCAATGCTCATACTCTGAGAAGTTCAAGACTTAAAGATACATCCTTAAGGTAAGTGTGAAGATTAAAGACGTAAAGCCAAGGTTGATGGAAGATCTTGAAGACAATGAGAAAGCTTCGAAGACCTTCATCAACAAATTCGTATTTATAGATGATGTCATGCATGTATTACATTTCAACACCAAGGGGAAGAATGTTAGAAATCTAAAATGGTGTTAAAATGTAAATATTTTAGAGGTGGAAGGGGCATTAGTGAAACTTAGATTTATGATATAAATAGCCCCCTTCCACACATTATTTGTAAGCTTTTTCCCCATTTCCATAATTAATCCCAATCATTCAACTTTAATTCTCTCTCATCTTCATCCCTAACCTCCAAAACACATACTTCACCTTTTCATACACTAACTCCATTTTTGCAAAAATCAAGCTTAAATTTCACTTCAACAAGGTGATATTGGTTGAGTATGTATGCAAGGTCTCATTTTATATGGTGAATTTGATGCTAAGATGATTGACTAGTAATGGTCATGTTGCATTAGTTCGTGAAGGATACTTCGGTTACTTCCCCAAGATTGAAGTTGGATCCTTCTATTAATTCTATTTTCCTTCTACGCTAGGAATGAGTTGATGTTAATGATAGAGTAATTGAAAGATGTTGATGTTGTTCTATGTTCTTATCAAATCGTGAGTTTATGTGGAAGAGGGTTTTATCTCTACTGACGCTTAATAAAGCTTTGTGGAAAGGTCATTTCCTTGACAACGATTCTCAAGTTTGTTCTATCGATGAAATGTTATTTTCTCGCGTGTGTGATTGAATTCACCTTTCGTTTCTAGTGTTGATATCATTCGTATATTTATGATGCGTTTCCTGAGGATCTCCTTGATCTTCTTTCCGACCGTGAGGTCAAGTTCTCTATTGAGCTTTGACTGGTCTGTTGCTAAGACACCTTATTTGTCTTACTCCTACAGAAATGAAGGAGCTATTGTCTCTAATTCAATCATTGATTGATAAGGCTTTATTCGTCCGAGTTCCTCTCCTTTGGGAGCTCCTATCTTGTTTGTAAATAAGAAAGATGATTCCATGTGTATGTATATTGACTACCGCGAGCTTAATAGGCATACGGTCAAGAATAAGTATCTCTTACTCGTATTGATGATCTTTTTGATCAACTTCAAGGTGCTCCTTATTTTTGAAAGAGTGATTTGCATTCGGATTATCACCAATTAAAAGTTAGGAGAAAAGTGTAGCTAAGACAGCCTTCCGTACTCGATATGGTCACTATGAGTTCTTGGTCATGCCTTTTGGTTTGACAAATGTGCCGGCTGCTTTTATGGACCTTATGAATCGTGTTTGTCGGCCATTCTTGGATCGTTTTGTGAGTGTTTTTATTGATAATATCTTGGTATATTCAAAGATTGAAGTTGAACATCGTGAGCAATTAAGGGTTGTTCTTGAATTCCTTAGGGAGAAGAGCTTTATGCCAAATTCTCTAAATGCGAATTCTGTCTTAAGAAAGTTCATTTCCTTGGGCATATCATTTTTTCAGATTAAATTAAAGTTACTCCTTCAAAGATTGAAGCCGTGTTAAAGTGGGAGTAGTTTAAGACTCCTACTGAGATCAAGAGTTTTCTTGGTTTAGCTGGTTACTGGAGATTAATTCAAGATATCTATAGGATTGTTAAGCCTATGACCGAATTGACGAAGAAAGGAGTGAAGTTCTTGTGGACTGATTCACAAGAAAGAGCTTCCAGACGTTGAAAAGAAGATGTATGAAGCTTCTACGCTATCCTTACCCGAGGGCACCGATGATTGGTGGTGTATAGTAACGCCCCTACCTTGGGTTTGGGTTGTGTTCTTATGCATCCAGACAAAGTCATTGCTTATGCTTCACGCCAGTTGAAGCCTTATGAGAAGAACTATCCTACTCATGATTTAGAGCTTGCTGCAGTTGTCCTTGCATTGAAATTGTGGAGATACTATTTGTATGACACTTAATGCACTTTGTATGCTGATCATACAAGAATATTAAAGTATGTGTTTTTTCTGAAAGATATGAATGTGAGACAAAGAATATGGATGGAATTGCTCAAAGATTATGGTTGTGGAATCAAATACCATCAAGGTAAAGCTAATGTGGTGGAAGATGCTTTGAGTCGAAAAGGGCAAGCTACTAGTAAGTTATGCATTACGGTTACTCAAGTTGAATCTGGGTTCCTTGAACTCATCAAGTTAGCTCAAGTTGAAGCTCTTTTAGATGCAAATGTGAATGATGAAGGTATAGCTAAAAAGAAGCGACTTAAGATGGAGGTGAACAGTCGTGATTTTCAAACCTTTAAAGGTCGGTTTTGGTTACCTATGCTTGGTAGCAACCAAGAGTGATACTCAAGGAATCTGTAGGTCCCATTAGCAAGTTCAAGTCTGCTCTGCAAAGATGGGTGCTAGGTTGAGGCATCTATATGGTGACCAAATGTGAAGATGGATAGTATGATGTTCCTTCAAAATGTGTGACTTGTGCTCAAGTCAAACCTGGGCGCCGAATGTTATATGGAAAGATGCAACGGATGGTTATTCCGAAGCGGAAATGTACTTATATTACTATGGATTATGTGACATAGTTGCTTAAAACCCCAAGGGGCAATGATGTGATATGAGTCGTTGTAGACTATTTGATAAAAATGCTCATTTTCCCGTTACTCGTGAGTATCTGCTCGTGGTGAAGCTTGCCACTTTTCATATAGGTGAAGTGAGCATGGAGTTCCATTATCTATTGTGTTTGATTTTCATAAGAGGATAAACTCTCGAAGATATATGATATGTTGAAATGATTCCGAGGACGGAATCCTCTTAAGGGGGAGGTAATTGTAACATCCCGAACTTTTAATTAACGGTTGACTTGAGTCGTTAAGTCAACACTTCGTGTCCGTTAAGTCTCTAGGAGATTTAATGACTATATGTGTTTAATGTGTTATAGGTGTAAGGCTTTAATGCCTTAATGATTGATGTGATTATGTGTTTAAGGTATATTTTAATATCCTTAGAGGTGCTTGAAGTGTTTATTGTGTTGTAAGTATTCCCAATATGTGATTTTAGCCTAATATGAGCCATAAGGAAGTCTAGGGACTAGTTTTGACATATGTGGAAACTAAAAAATGGGATTAGGGTTACTAATCAAATCATTAGCCCCAAAATCATATTTCACTCTTCTCCTTTGAACCCTAGAACCGCCCCTCTTTCTCTTGAGCAATCCTAGTGTGTTTCTTGCAATTTCGGGTGGATTTATGATCAATCGATGCACGTATTTGATCCGTTAATCATCCTCCAAGGTATAGATGGTAATCCTTACTTATTATCACTCATTTTCATCCTTATAATTCGTTCATACCTGGACCTATTGAGTAATGGTTGATTGCAATCGTTTTGTGGGTAGATTTGACGATTTCGGGTCAATCGGTGATTGTTATTGCAATCATTTAGTATCTAGAGATTTCCTACAGGTATGAAATTATTGTTAATGTCATTTTAATGTTCAAATATGACCAATATAGGGTTCACACCTGGTCTAGGTCATTAGAGGATAAATTGATGTCAAAAACGTGTGTTTTGATCGATTCGGTAACCTAAAACGTTTGTTATTGTGATGCAAATCAAGTAGGGGTTAATCAATGATTTCATTGCATCATTATGGTCTTAAAATGATAAATTTTGAGGTACAAAAGTCGTTCATAAGGTTTGGGGTCGCTTGGGGTGTGTTTGGTTAAGTTTTGGAGGTTAAACAAGGTGGTTTGTGCAGAATCGGGGCTTGATGCGCCGCAGTCACTAAACTGCGCGCAGTTTGTGTGCAGCGACTTTAGTTGCGACGCAGTTTGCCCACTGCGACGCATTAGCGACAGAATTTTTAAATGACCATAACTTTTGAACCGTAACTCCGTTTTTGACAAATAAGCTATCCACGGAATCGTGAGAAAGTCTACTTTCTAATGGTAATGCTTTTAAAAGATTATTCTAATGTAAAAGTACCTGAAAGGTTGAATTAGTGAGTGAAGGTCGAGTTTCGTCGAGTTCTGTGAGCTCTAAAGTATTAATCGAATCTTCAATGCATCAAGCATTCTAATGGGACATGTTTATAGGTGTTTAGGTCTGAGTTATGACCATAATTGAGTGGGTATTTTTTAGCTCGTTTAATGGTCGCTTAATGATTATAGGTAGTCGGGAATACTTGCTTTGCACGGTAGCTTAATTATCATTTGTTGTGCGCTTCTTCGAGGTAAGATACACAACTTTGACGTTTTTATATAATAACTTCCCCAAATGGTATCTTGTTTACTTATGGTTAATCGGGATTACACGGGAGGTGATATGGGCTATGTATATGCATATTGAAGCCTGAAATGCTACCCCAAAGATATGTGACATTATGAGATGATATGATATGATGTGAAATGATATGAAATGCTTTGAGATGTTATGAAATACGATATGTAATGAACTATGTTATGCAATGAAAGATGATATGTAATGATATACGATATGCAATGACATATGATGTGTAACGATATGAGATATATGATGATGTACGTGATGTAACAATGTATGATATATGATGATGTACGTGATATAACAATGTATGATATGTGATGATGCTTAATATGTATATGTGCATGTGTATATGTGAGATATGATGATTACATGGCTTGTACATCTAGTTCACTAGACTTTGTAAGTTGCCATGACACGTGCACGTTTAAGGGCCCAAATGTTAATAAGATGTGATGTGATGTGATATGTTATTACTGTTTAGGTAATGTGAACACCTAAACTATATGTGAGAAATGCTCGAGCTTTTGATGTGAGAAGTGTTAAGCTTAACCCGTACTTGCCCTTGCCCGGCTAGTGCGTAGATGTGGTTGCTTGGGTGGCTCCTTGCAACATAGTTAACGTGAGATGAGTAATTCCGGGTAGGCCTAACTAGCCACCAATGTCTTTGAACATACGGACTACTCCTGGATCGGCTTGCCTTTCCATAACGATACAGATGGATTGCCGAAAGGTTTCACCATCGAGTCGGGTGTGAGGGTTGTTGTGAGGTCTTATGACCGCCAACACTTAAACTTTCACCTAACGTGAGATGTGTGGCTTAAGTCGCACATAATTTGATGTAAACGTGAGATATGATATGTGATGTAAATGTGAGATATGATATGTGATGTAAACGTGAGATGTGTGATGTTTGATGTGGATAGGCACAATTAGGATTGATAATCCTATGATGTTTAATGTAATATGAGATGATTTCATGCTATGACTTGTGCCTTAACGATTATAATGTATTCTTTCAAATATTGAAATGGAAAAATGCTTTATAAACTATGTGTTATCTTACATAGCTAATTCGTTAGCTAACACTTGTTTCTTGAAATGTGTTGTTCCCTCAGGTTTAACATGCTTGAGCTAGATGATGATAAAGTGCGAGGCATGGGTAGATTACAATGAAGCTGGCTTTAGTTTACCCATAATTGCTTCCCATATTAGACATTTGCTTTGTCTAGACATTGATGACTTGTAATTACTTTGATGTTGGTTGTTTTATGTTGGGCAACCGTTGGATTTCCATTTGAACTATTTATGATGACATTGCTAGTAACACCATTTGATAAATGAACCAGACAGGTCCTTTTGGTTTGGTCCTTTAAAGTTGTTTCTTCTATCTTTTGACGCCGTTAGGCGAAAGTTTTTGGAAATCCATATTTTTAAACGACGGGTGTTACAATATCTCTCTATTTCTCCATTAGATTTATACTTTATCTTATAAATCCAATTACATCCTATTGATTCTCTATCACTAGGTAAATCAGTAACTTCCCAAGTATTATTTCTATACAAAGCTTCCATTTCACTATTCATAGCATCTAACCAATGAGTATCTTTACAAGCATCAACATATCTTTGAGGTTCAACACTCTTATTTAACTCAGAAATAAAGCACATATTCTCTTCACTTATAGCAGAATAACACATAAACTTTTCAAAACCATACTTAACATTACTGTTATATAACACATAATCTTTGTATTTAACAGGTAAAACAAAATTCCTTCCAGAACTTCTCAAAGCTGGAACAGGATATTCAATAGTTTGAGTTGGTAAAACAGTTTGAGTAGGAAAATCATTATGTGTGTTACTGTAACTTTGATTATGAATATCACTATTATTGTGATCAGAATCACTTCCCTCAGATTCATTATTCTCATCAAGTGTTGCAGAGATAACATTCTCATTGGTAGCTTCATTAAAGATACTTCCAGAATGAGATGTATCACTACCATCACTTTTATGACTCACCTTATCCCTCTCTTCATCATTGGGAATAGAATATTCATCATCAAAGAAAGTTAGAAAATTATTTTCAGAGTTTTGATTTAAAGAATCAGTTTTATTTGAATTTTGAAACTCACCTTTAAAGGGAAAAATGTTTTCAATGAATTTCACATCTCTGCTATAAAAAATAGACTTATCATCAAGAGAGAAAAGTTTATACCCTTTCTTTGAATTTGAATATCCTAAAAGAATACATTTGGTTGACCTACTAGAAAACTTATTATTGTTATTTAAATTTTTTGAAAAACACAAACAACCAAATGATCTTAAATGAGAGAGATTTGGTAAATGTCCAAAGACAAGTTCATATGGAGATTTTCCTAAGAGCACAGAGGAAGGCAGTCTGTTAATCAAATAAGTTGCAGTTAGAATGCATTCAGACCAAAGATTCAAAGGAATACCAGCTTGAAAAAGTAAAGATCTAGCAACATTAAGAATATGCCTATGTTTTCTTTCCACTATACCATTCTGCTGTGGTGTGTAAGGTACAATAGTTTGATGAACTATACCATTTTTCTCAGTAAACTCAGAAAATCTTTGATTGACAAACTCTGACCCATTATCACTTCTTAAAGTTTTAACTGTTTTGTCAAATTGATTTTTAAGTAGATTGTAAAAAACAACTACATTATTTAAAACTTCATCTTTAGATCTTAAAAGATAAACCCACACAGCCCTGGTATAATCATCAACAATAGTTAAACAATACTTATAGCCTCCCCTGCTAGTGACCTTATATGGTCCCCAAACATCTAAATGAACCAACTGACCTAAAGAAGTGGATTTATGATCACTTAAAGGAAAACTATCTCTAGTTTGTTTAGCTTTAAAACAAGTTTCACACAAATGGTTTTCATCATTTTTAAATTGCAAAGTAGACTGAAGTTTTATAAGAACTAGATTGGAAGGATGACCTAATCTATCATGCCAAACAGATTTAGACACATTGCAAGTAATACTTATTAGGTATACCTTTTAAATTCTCAATCACATAGTACAATCCACCATTTTGTTTACCAGTCCCCAGAATAGTCATGTCTTTCAAACCCTGACACATAAAATAGCACAGATTCTCATCAAATGCAACTAAAACCTTACTATCCCTAGCAACTTTGTGCACAGAAAGCAAACTAACACAATATTGAGGAACAACAAGTACATCATATAATGTAAGATAATCTGTTAAGTGTAAGTTTTCATTTTTTTTGAATAAAGGCATAAGTACCATTTAGGGTGACCAACTTTTATTTTTAAACTAGAAACATCAATAACATCAACAAGATTTTTATCAGTATAAGTTATATGATGATTTGCACCAGAATCATTAATCCAATCTTTTCTAATAGATTTAGCATTTATGTTGCTAGTTGAACAAAAAAATTTATGAAAATTTCTATGAAAGATTTTACTATGATTAAATAATACACCTGGCATGTTGGCATTCACATTTTGACTGGTATCTCCATTATCTTTGATAAGATTCATAATTCTAGCCATTTTCTCATCAGTAAAAGGAGCAGAAGAAGAAGCGGAAGAAGAGGACTGAGAATGATTAGAATGAGTATGATTGCTAGACACTCTCTTATTACCAGGTTGAAACCCATTATTTCTTTTTTTTTTCTTTCTAAAATCTGGTGGATATCCAATGATTTTAAAGCATTTATCTATAGTATGAACATTGAAACCACAATTTTCACAAACAAAACTAGGACCTTTTAAACCAACATTTTTAGAAAACTTTGAGTTTGAAGTTGAAGCTCTTTGAAAGATAGTTTTATCTGGTACTTTAGAAACTAAAGCAGAGGACTGAGTTTTTTGAGAATTTGAGCCCAACCCTCTATGAGATTCATCTCTAGACAGAATAGAATAAGCAGTTTTGAGATCTGGCAGAGGATCTTTAGTCAAAATAGTACTTCTCACATTAATATAAACATCATCAAGACCCATCAAGAATTGCATAAGTTTTATTAATTGAGTATGTTTAGAAAAATCAGCAGCAGCATGACAAGTACATCTAGGCAATTGAACTAAAGCATCAAACTGTTTCCACAAAGCATTCAGTTTATGATAATAATCAGATAATGCCATACCATTTTGACATAAAGAATTAATCTTATGATGTAAGTTAAAAATCACAGAGCCATCTACCTTATCATAGGTTTCTTTCAACTCTTTCCAAACAAGACTAGCTTTTCTAGAAAAAATAAGACCTAGATATAATTCTTCATCAATAGAATTCAAAATCCAAGATAAAACAACTGCATTACATCTATCCCATTGTTTTCCTAAAACTTCATCAGTATTAGATCTTCTACAAGTACCATCAACAAATCCAATTTTATTTTTAGCTTCTAATGCCAAGATCATAGCACAACTCCAAATTTGATAATTCTCAGTTCCTTTCAATTTAATTGATACAATAGACAAAGTAGAAGAATCATTAGGATGTAAATGTAAAGGACTACTCAAATCCAACTTACTAATCCTAGTAATATTATTATCACTAACATCAGATTCTTCATATTCATATTCAAAACCTTGATTAACATTATCATCATCCATCTTTAGCAAATAATTTCAAATAATTGCACTTAACAAGTAACAGTTAATCTCAATTAACAAATAACAATCAATTAAGCAGTTAATCTCAATTAACAACAAGAACAAACAATAATGAAAATAAACAAAGAACAGAAGAAAAAAAATATATATATAATTTTTAAAATATCTTTCCCTCACAAACGTGTCAGGGACAAGATTCCACACCTCTCACGGAGATAGGTCAAGTTTAACACGAATGTTTTTATGAGAGATAAGAAAAAAAAATTGATTAAAAAAAAAATAAAAAAAGATAAGGAAAAAAAAAAAAAAAAAAAAAAAAAAAAAAAAAAAAAAAAAAAAAAAAAAAAAAAAAAAAAAAAAAAAAAAAAAAAAAAAAAAAAAAAAAAAAAAAAAAAAAAAAAAAAAAAAAAAAAAAAAAAAAAAAAAAAAAAAAAAAAAAAAAAAAAAAAAAAAAAAAAAAAAAAAAAAAAAAAAAAAAAAAAAAAAAAAAAAAAAAAAAAAAAAAAAAAAAAAAAAAAAAAAAAAAAAAAAAAAAAAAAAAAAAAAAAAAAAAAAAAAAAAAAAAAAAAAAAAAAAAAAAAAAAAAAAAAAAAAAAAAAAAAAAAAAAAAAAAAAAAAAAAAAAAAAAAAAAAAAAAAAAAAAAAAAAAAAAAAAAAAAAAAAAAAAAAAAAAAAAAAAAAAAAAAAAAAAAAAAAAAAAAAAAAAAAAAAAAAAAAAAAAAAAAAAAAAAAAAAAAAAAAAAAAAAAAAAAAAAAAAAAAAAAAAAAAAAAAAAAAAAAAAAAAAAAAAAAAAAAAAAAAAAAAAAAAAAAAAAAAAAAAAAAAAAAAAAAAAAAAAAAAAAAAAAAAAAAAAAAAAAAAAAAAAAAAAAAAAAAAAAAAAAAAAAAAAAAAAAAAAAAAAAAAAAAAAAAAAAAAAAAAAAAAAAAAAAAAAAAAAAAAAAAAAAAAAAAAAAAAAAAAAAAAAAAAAAAAAAAAAAAAAAAAAAAAAAAAAAAAAAAAAAAAAAAAAAAAAAAAAAAAAAAAAAAAAAAAAAAAAAAAAAAAAAAAAAAAAAAAAAAAAAAAAAAAAAAAAAAAAAAAAAAAAAAAAAAAAAAAAAAAAAAAAAAAAAAAAAAAAAAAAAAAAAAAAAAAAAAAAAAAAAAAAAAAAAAAAAAAAAAAAAAAAAAAAAAAAAAAAAAAAAAAAAAAAAAAAAAAAAAAAAAAAAAAAAAAAAAAAAAAAAAAAAAAAAAAAAAAAAAAAAAAAAAAAAAAAAAAAAAAAAAAAAAAAAAAAAAAAAAAAAAAAAAAAAAAAAAAAAAAAAAAAAAAAAAAAAAAAAAAAAAAAAAAAAAAAAAAAAAAAAAAAAAAAAAAAAAAAAAAAAAAAAAAAAAAAAAAAAAAAAGAAAAAAAATAAAAAATTGATAAAAAAAAACTTTTAATAATGAAGAGATAAGGAAGAAATATGCAAACAGTGCTATTGGATGAAAAAGAATCAGCGGAAGACGAGATCTACTTTTCAA
>CM067171.1:132479934-132659306 GCA_034093135.1 Erigeron breviscapus | reverse complement strand
CAGGCATAGAAAGTTTGAACACCCAGATATCTCTACATACTCAATCTATAAAGAAACTTACAACTGAAGTGGCAAATCTGAAGAAGATGGATGATGAGGTTAAGGATAAGGTTGTCTCCGGTTTGGATGAGGACTCCAAGATCTTGAATGAATTGAAAACTGGTCAAGACCAGGTTAATGCAAATGTCTTGATCCAGTCCAAGGAGACGAACCATTTATGGAGGTCCTTCAGGATGATGTGTGGAATCTTTAAAGAGTGTAAGGACTTGCAGTCATGGCAGCCTCTTGACCGGTTGCCATCTCACCCCTCTGAATGGGTAGCAATTCGGGCAGGTCTAGATGCTGCCAAGGGGGAAAGAAGTTCAGTCCTTACACCAGTTGCACCTGGAAGGACTCCATCTGGAAGAGAATTGGTTGTGGCTACCAGTACTGAAGCTGGTGAGCAAAGAGTGGGTGGATCTGGTGATGTTGGAGATAGGGGGAATGTTGTTTTAGATAAGGGCAAAGGTTTAGCTGTTGATGCATCTGCCCAGCCGGCCACTGAAATGCCAATGCTTGAAACTGGTAATGCTGATGTACTTCCTCCAGTTTCAGATAGTGATAGCAGAAGACTGGCCAGACTTGGTAATGACATTAAAGAAAGAAAGAAAATGAAACAAAGAAACCAAGCTGAAGCCAGGGCACATCTTGCACAAATCAAGTTGCTTGATATGAGTGATGCCAATCTTTTGGGTATCACTAAGGAGGAGTATGTTAGGATCAAGAATGATCCTAGGATAGTTGACCAGTTGAATGAAATGCTGGATGTTGAACTGGAAAGACACTATCATGAGGATGAGGCTGAATTCGATGCCAGAAGTTTAAACATTTCAGTGGAGAAGGCTAAGCAGATAAGGGCCAGTGGGATTCTTAAACGTATTGCAAATGTTAAGAAGGTTGTGAAGGATGTGATGAATCCACCAAGAAGAAGGATTCCACAACCAAGAAGACCACTGACAAGAGATGCAAGGGATGCTGACCTTAGCACATTTGTTGAACCAACTGGCGAGGTATCAAATGAAGACATTAAGTCCGCTGTACTGGCTGCTGGTGCTGGGAGTATAAAAATCACTAATGAATCTGAAGCTCGAAGTTATTACTCCCAGATCATGTCAACCAGAAGATATGGTGGTACTATAAAAAGTGTCAATGTAACAATCAAGCCAGGCACCAAAGTTTTTCAAGTCGAAGTTAAGTATACTGGTGGGCCACTGGTTAGAACTGATGATCCTGGTGCTATGCAATATGGGTTCAGCGAATGGGTTGAGATGGTGAATATACTGGATGCAAAGGCACAAAAGAATAGGTTCGAGAAAGCATGGGTAAACTTTCTAAGGGGGAAGATTCAACATAAAGAAAATCTTGAGCAAAAGTTGAATATTGACCCTGAAGATACTCAGCCTATTTCTTCAGTTGCAAGAGAAGAAGAACTGGCGAAGGGCCGTCTCATTAAGTTCTTTCTTCAGTTATCTACTTGTAATTTGTATTTACATTCTGTAACTTATGTAAATTTCATTTCCTTGTATAAATGAAGTTACCAGTTTGTAACCACAAGGTAGATAATAGATTAAAATCTAACAAACATAAAAGAAAAACCTAAGGCATTTATTGATCTATAAAAATGCCTTAGATAACTTAGATAGATTTAAATCAAACAAGTCCTTCCAGTTCACACTTGTACAGATACAAGAACTAGAAAAGACTTAGACTATATTTCTAGACAAATAGGGGGAATTTGTTAGGACCAGTTCACCTGGAACTGGCCAGTCACCAGTTCACACTTGCCAGTCACCAGTTGCATCTGGAGACTAGTGAAACTGGTGACCAAGATGATTTGTCGAGAAATATATTGAAGTCCAGTTGCACCGTACAGTTAACGCAACTGAAGACTTCCTCCAGTTGAGAACTGACCAAGTTGAAGAAGCATTCCAGTTGAAGTCGAAGACAACAAATGGAAGATAGAGAATGGCAATGGAAGCGAAGCCCAGTTGACATTCTAGTCAGTTACAAACTGGAGACCATCAGTGGAAAGCCCTTACAAAGCTTTACACTGATTACGAGGAATTGACTTGTATACTTTATGTACCTTTACCCGGATAATAAGCCTTATCTTATTATTTAAGTATTAAAAGGTACATAAAGGTGGTTGTGTAAAGTCACTTTTACATGCGACTTTACACTGCCTTTTAAGGAATTAAATGCTATTCCTTAAATGCTTCCAACCACATTTGTACGGCCAAAGTTAACATCCCAATGTTAACTTTGCCTATAAATACAAGTCATTGCACAACCAAGAATATTACTTCTTCGAATAAACTTCGATAGAATTCATACTTTGCAAACCTGCAATATTCTTGGTGAACTTGTGCAATATTCTCTCAATCGTTAAAAGGAACATTTCACAACTTTAAGTGTTTCGATTGTATTGAGAAATTCCGAGTGTAGATCAATTGTATTTCATAGGTTGTTAGGATATTTACATTCGTGTATTATCTTGGTTCTGCATCAACCTTGTAATTTGTTTAATATCAATAAATAAATTACACATTGAAAAATACATATTGTCTCATCAAGTTATCTTACAAGTTATTTGTATTATTGAATTGTTCTTTACTTATTGTCTTTTATATAAGTAATCTATCTAGAACTTGGTATATACACACTGCAACTGGTCGTCTCCAGTTCAGTGCATATATTGCAAAGTAACTCCACCATCGACATAGAGGTGTCTTCAGTAGTACCATCTAACGAGTTGGGACTTACAATTCAGACAATGAAGATCCATTTTGAGTTAATGAATTTATCTTATGATGCAGATTAAAAATAACAGAACCATCTAGTTTATCATAAGTATCTTTCAATTCTTGCCAGACAATAGTTGCATTTTTAGAAAAAATTTGACCAAGATAAAGTTCCTGAGACACACAACCAAGTATCCAATTAAGCACAACAGCATTACATCTGTCCCATTGACTAGCAAGCACAGGATTATCCACAGATTTCAAGCAAGTACCATCAATAAAACCAATTTTATTCTTAGTTTGTAATGCAAGTTCCATAGCACAAGCCCAGACTTTATAATTATCAGTTCCAAGCAATTTAAAACCAATCAAAGGAGTACTGACAGTATCACTAGCATGTAAGTACAAAGGATCACCAAAATCCAACTTGCTAATTTTAGTTTCAGGTTCATTAAAGAAATCAGAATGTTCAGAATGAGAATCTTCATTATTATTGTTGTTATTGTTATTATTATTATTATATTATTATTATTATTATTATTATCATTATTATCATTATTAGCATCCATTGCAATCAAAACAAACAACTACCAGAAATAACAAGTAACAAACAAAACCAGCAGATAACAAACAGATAAGATATAATCAACCACACTCAAAAGAAGACAATAACAACAATCAATATCAGAATGAACACAAATAAGAACAGATTAAAAAAAATAATCACCAGAAATTGAAAAATTTATATATATATATAGAAATTGTTGAAAAATACTCTTAATCCTCACAAAAGTGTCAGGGACAGGATTCCTAACCTCTCACGGAGGCAGGTCAAGTTTAACACAGTTGTTTTTATGAGAATAAGAGAAATTAAAAAAAAAAAATAATAGATAAAGGAGATAAGAGATAGGAACAACAATACAGTGCTATAGGCAGAAAGAGGAACCCTAATTTACTCTTGATTCACTTAGTCAAGAGATAAATCAGGATCTGAAAAAGAGAACCCTAATTTTTAGGGTTAATCACCAGAAGTTGCAGCGGAAAGACCAGAATAGGTTTGATTTAACAAACCCTAACCCAATCGAACAAAAATACCCAAAAAATCAAATCTAGGGTTCCAGATGGAATACGCCCTAGATCTAATCAATTAATCCAAGAATCGAAACAAATATCACCAATTAATTGATGATTGGCTTTGATACCATGAACGAATTCACCAACACAGAAGATTTTCACAAATTACCAATTAAATTGAAGAAGAAGAATTATTATGAAGTGATATTATGATTTATTATTACAGACCAATAATCATCAAAGAGATGATTATATTACAAAATATATATATCGATATGATATATATATACAGATTTAAGAATGATATATAGAGAAAGATACAGAGAGAATAATGATCGAATAGATCCAGATCTATATCAAAAACTGAAACCCTAAATTGAGAATGAGATATTATATAGGGAGTCAAAACTTTCATCTTGAACCTTCATGTCTTCTTAATAAGCCTTTAGCACCCTCTACTTTCCATTGTCCAGAAATAGCCCTTGAGTTCCATAAAGAGTCCAACTTTAGTCCTGCACATTCTCAACATACATTATAAGTATAAACCCTCAACATTTTAAGGTAATGAACTTATTTATTTGGAACAGTATGTAAATCATCAGAGAGCAGAATTATTGAATCATAAAGATTTATATAAAGTTAAGTACTTCGTTTAGCAAAATCTTAAATTTAATTAAATCAACGACGACACATTATGATTCATGAACATATATATGAACAGATATGACATGGAACTGCATATGGTTCACCTTAGCAACGACAACAAAATAGCTGTCATTGCTGTTCTTTACAATCTTGGCAAGCCTGACCTTTTTCTTTCTAAGGTATATCTATATAACTTAATCAATTTCCATTGAGTTTCTTTTCTTTATAACTGGTCTTATTCTTCATTTTTAAGTGTATTTTTTATGGTAGCCAGACTTCATTTGTTTGCGTTAAATATGTATATTTTTTAATTCTACTTTTGACGCATTTTACATAAAAACAATTTGTTTTGATAAATAAACATAATTTCATCTAATTAAATCGATTTGTGCACAGTTGACGGTCAACATATCGTCTATGATAGATGAAAAGGGTGAACGTGGATATAGCGGGATAATAAATCCAGGAGAGATACAAATAAGTAGTAGAAGGTATTATCGGTACATTGGTTCACTCACTGTTCCTCCTTGCACCGAAGAGGTTCTTTGGACCATTAGCAGGAAGGTATTAAATTACACTATTAATAATAACAATATCAAAAGGAGTAGTTTCATACGAAGCAGTCTCTCTACTTCTGGGTAGTAGAGACAAGATTGTCTATATCTCACCTTCATCATATCCCACTCATAGGGATTGAGTCCTGCTGTTGTTATAGTTTTATATGATATATTATAGATAAAAAAAACATCTTCAAATTGCTCTAATGGTTATCAATTTGGACCTCTTTACTACATGTCTCAAGTTAGAATCTCGTTAAGTACAGTCCTAAAAATGGCTTGGAAAAGATTCGATAACGGTTGTTGGTGAATTATCTGAGCTCGGTTATGGCTTGAAGCGTGAATCGAGTTCTACATCAACAAGAATTGGAGTGTAGTCCAAGTTCAACTCAAATAGATTAGTTAATGGTTTCCTTATTTGTGTTTATATCTAATTATGTGTCTAGATAATTAGTAGAATCCTAGTTATAGTCTAATAAGTCTTGGTTAGTCTATATATACCGTGCTATGGGTAGGGATTATAAACACACCGAGTTAGGGTTGAGGATGATGTACACCGAACCGAGTTAGGGTTAAGGATTATGTACACGCCGAATATTGGAGTTTTAAGTTAGATTTCTTCAATAAAAGTTTTAGCGTGTTTTGGCTATTATCTTTTGTTTTCGGTGATCATTGATTTGTGTCTTTAATTGGTATCGGAGCCTTGTTTCGTATCCGTTGTTAGAGTGTAGTCTTCAATCGATAGAATTAGTTTCTTTGAGTGGGTGTTCTTAAGCTGCTCAAGAGTCGTGTCTCTAATTGTGGTCGAAAAATTCGAATTAAATTTCCGTGTTCGGTTTCAATCAATAGTTGTACGTTCAAATTGGTCGGTGTTAATTTAATTCGTTTGTGTGGTTGGTCGAATTAAATATGCGTCCAGTTAATTCGTTTTTTTGTGTCAAATTAATAGGTGAAATTTAATTCTATGCAAATTGAAGTGGGTGTAATTAATTGTGCTAGAATTAATTACAAGCTTCAATCGTCACTCATTATTTTTACTGCTTTACATTTAATTCGAGTTGCGTTTTTTAAACTACAAATAGTGGGTCGGTTTCTATTGCAAATAGTACGAATTCTTCTGCTATTCTGTTAAAATAGATCGTGAAGCAGTTACTTCATTCGGTTGGTTTTCAAGCAACAGTTCTTTTTCTTGGCTATCGAGAAGGGTTTCGTGGGCTAGATTTATACACTTTAGGCCATAAGAATTAAAGCGATGTTTAAAACTCATGGTGTGTGGGATTGTATAGAACTCAAAAACGGAACTACTAGTACCGATTCCAAGAAAGATAAGATGGCGATGGCGTTGCTGCTACAATCTATTTCCGAGGAGTTAGTTTTGCAAGTTGGTAATCTTAAAACGGCAAAAACGTTATGGGATGGGATTAAAGCACAAAACGTGGATGCCGTGAGAGTTGCGAAACCTCAACGTGATTGTGTTGAGAACAAGCAAGTGATAGTTGAACATGTTTTTGGAGACAAACAAAAGGTGGATCCAATGATGAAGGCCTTGGCTTATGCAAGGTTCGATGAGATGGGATCATTACATGATTCAAGAGTTACCTTCGTCGACTCAGAAATTCGGGGGTGATTGTTGGCGAATTATCTGAGCTCGGTTATGGCTTGAAGCGTGAATCGAGTTCTACATCAACAAGAATTGGAGTGTAGTCCAAGTTCAACTCAAATAGATTAGTTAATGGTTTCCTTATTTGTGTTTATATCTAATTATGTGTCTAGATAATTAGTAGAATCCTAGTTATAGTCTAATAAGTCTTGGTTAGTCTATATATACCGTGCTATGGGTAGGGATTATAAACACACCGAGTTAGGGTTGAGGATGATGTACACCGAACCGAGTTAGGGTTAAGGATTATGTACACGCCAAATATTGGAGTTTTAAGTTAGATTTCTTCAATAAAAGTTTTAGCGTGTTTTGGCTATTATCTTTTGTTTTCGGTGATCATTGATTTGTGTCTTTAATTGGTATCGGAGCCTTGTTTCGTATCCGTTGTTAGAGTGTAGTCTTCAATCGATAGAATTAGTTTCTTTGAGTGGGTGTTCTTAAGCTGCTCAAGAGTCGTGTCTCTAATTGTGGTCGAAAAATTCGAATTAAATTTCCGTGTTCGGTTTCAATCAATAGTTGTACGTTCAAATTGGTCGGTGTTAATTTAATTCGTTTGTGTGGTTGGTCGAATTAAATATGCGTCCAGTTAATTCGTTTTTTTGTGTCAAATTAATAGGTGAAATTTAATTCTATGCAAATTGAAGTGGGTGTAATTAATTGTGCTAGAATTAATTACAAGCTTCAATCGTCACTCATTATTTTTACTGCTTTACATTTAATTCGAGTTGCGTTTTTTAAACTACAAATAGTGGGTCGGTTTCTATTGCAAATAGTACGAATTCTTCTGCTATTCTGTTAAAATAGATCGTGAAGCAGTTACTTCATTCGGTTGGTTTTCAAGCAACAGTTCTTTTTCTTGGCTATCGAGAAGGGTTTCGTGGGCTAGATTTATACACTTTAGGCCATAAGAATTAAAGCGATGTTTAAAACTCATGGTGTGTGGGATTGTATAGAACTCAAAAACGGAACTACTAGTACCGATTCCAAGAAAGATAAGATGGCGATGGCGTTGCTGCTACAATCTATTTCCGAGGAGTTAGTTTTGCAAGTTGGTAATCTTAAAACGGCAAAAACGTTATGGGATGGGATTAAAGCACAAAACGTGGATGCCGTGAGAGTTGCGAAACCTCAACGTGATTGTGTTGAGAACAAGCAAGTGATAGTTGAACATGTTTTTGGAGACAAACAAAAGGTGGATCCAATGATGAAGGCCTTGGCTTATGCAAGGTTCGATGAGATGGGATCATTACATGATTCAAGAGTTACCTTCGTCGACTCAGAAATTCGGGGGTGATTGTTGGCGAATTATCTGAGCTCGGTTATGGCTTGAAGCGTGAATCGAGTTCTACATCAACAAGAATTGGAGTGTAGTCCAAGTTCAACTCAAATAGGATTAGTTAATGGTTTCCTTATTTGTGTTTATATCTAATTATGTGTCTAGATAATTAGTAGAATCCTAGTTATAGTCTAATAAGTCTTGGTTAGTCTATATATACCGTGCTATGGGTAGGGATTATAAACACACCGAGTTAGGGTTGAGGATGATGTACACCGAACCGAGTTAGGGTTAAGGATTATGTACACGCCGAATATTGGAGTTTTGAGTTAGATTTCTTCAATAAAAGTTTTAGCGTGTTTTGGCTATTATCTTTTGTTTTCGGTGATCATTGATTTGTGTCTTTAACGGTCACGGCCTCACGACATATCCCTGTTAGATCATGTACATTAACTAGAGTAAAAGCTAGGCTCGTCTTTTTCAATGTATCCTGAATTTAAGAAATCGTCCATTTATATATATATTACTGACAGTATTTATTTTTATTTTTTAATGTATATAGATAAGAACAGTTTCAAAAGATCAAGTTAAACTACTTCGAAAGGCTGTACACGATGTAAGCACAAACAAAACCAAATTGATATTGATTTTCTTGTAGTTTAATTACTTTTTAAATGCTGATGATCTATCTATGACTTTGTTGCAGTATGCTGAAAACAATGCAAGACCAATACAACCACTTAATCAGCATCATGTACGATTTTATGGTCCGATCTCAAGATAGTAAGGAGCGAATGTTTTAGTTGAACAAGTTTCAATTAGTAATCCGGCCATTTGGACGTTTTAATTATCTTTTATTTATACTATATCATTTTTCTACCTATTTATATGAGACTATTTAATTTAGAAAAAATTACTTACATTTGTTACAACTTACAAGTCGCAAATCTCGTTTAGTAACTTTTTGGGTGATACAAATAATATTGAGCTTAATTGATGAATTAATGGTGGAATTTAGGTTATGTGTGTGAATTTAGTGTGTGTGGATGATGGGAGGTTGAAGATGAAGAGGAAAGAGAAAATAGGTTAAGTGTGTGTTTATTAGTCAAAGACTTAGGATCAAGATCATGTCTTATTTGTTTTACTTTAATACTTGTTTTACAATATCCAACCCCTATATAATAATATTGTGATATCTAGAAAATTATTACCTATAATGGGGGTATCTAGTTTTTGGATTTGTGTTCCGATCGAGAGAGTCAAAATCGAATATTTATTTTGATATATTATTAGGGTTAAGTTATTAGGGTATATATATAGGGTATAGATATATCCCAAATAACTTAATCCTCAAGTAATATCTTTGACTTGGACTAGGATTTAATTAATAATTACATTTAATTACTAATTAATACTTAATAATTAATAAATCATATTTATTAATTAATAAGTAATTCTAATTAACATGTCTAGTTAATAATGTCCAATTATCATTTCTCTCAATTTGGTGATTAAAAAATATGTAGATACAATATATACATATTACCGGATATCTAAGTGTCATCGCGTGTGACCCCGTAGACTTAAACATTTTCGGACATGCGTTTATTTAACGTGATCATATTCCAACATGCTCTACATATTTGTCTATAACAGGTAGAGAAGCACCCACACATATGAAACAGCAGTTGTATCTTAAACTATCAACGTTACCCCAATTCTGCTCTGCCACAGGCCACATGCATGATTATAACTCAGTAAAGACGACAATTTCACCTAGAGTACTATAAATTGTTTTAATTTGGCTTATTTTTTAACTCTAAATTGCAAAATGGGAAGCACGATATTGGCTAAAAAAAGGAAAACAGGTTTAGTCGTTTAGATATACCATTGCACCAAAATGCAACATACATTCACCCTTTTGGTCCAATTGCTGTTACATAATTACGTACACCTGGATCAAAACGTGCAGTGCATTATGGTGCACTTAAACCCAAGAAACTACAATTATAGGCAAAAAAAACTGTTTCAGCCTTTCAGGTCAACCTAACATTACAAAAACCAACCCGTTTTTATCCATAACTTAGCCCGCACAGCCAACTCATTTCCCCGACTCTATAACTCAACAAAGTAGATAAGATCAAAGTTACATGAAAAACGGGGAAAATGTCTAGCTCTAAGGAAAGCAGTTCAGATTATACCAGGATTTCCAGCCGTATATTGAAAGAATAGGCAGTACTTACCTCCATAGTCGTCTCCTGAAGATATTTGCTAGGAAGAATACCACAGGAAGCATATAGATTAAGGTATTGGCTAATCTGCGGAAGTTTATTAAAGATTAATGTGTATGCCGGATCAGCAAAACTAAAGACGTGGTGGTGAATATCACTCATACAGAGGTCATGAGCCAAAAACATAGTTAACCAATTGTAAATGACTTACCTTTCTGTGATCATTCGGATGAATTCTATTAGCTGCAAGCTGGATCAAGATCCTTGAGACTAACTAAAATTTTCTCTGTCCGCTATAACATGAATATGCGGTTGTTCATCTCCTGTTCATGAAAAGGTTTGGTCAACGCAACTGCTTTAATCATTTCTTTGAATTTATAAATAGTTAAAAATTTAAATATGATTAAAGAGTTGATAATAATTTAATGCATTTGAATGTAATTCGGATGATTCACCCAGTTTGACTAATTGGGCCCTTTTAATCTGCTTAACCCATTTGACCCGTTACATTTAGTTTAATCCTTTAGCATAACCTTTTTGACGCATTTCATTAAGTTTGATCCTTTAGCTTTTTATGACTCGTTATAGATCAAACATAACCCAAACCAAACTATTTGTAAGTATATGGGTTAAAATTGCCACCTCTATGTGTAAGCTAGGATCAATTGTCTTCTCAATATAAACAGCTATTTAAACATAACTGAAGGTTCAAGAAGCTGCTGATTGTCTGTGCCACGATATGTGGAAACAAAGCAGTTAAAAGACCTCGACTTTCAAGATACTCTTAATCGTTCAAAAAAGGCACATAACATACATCTTTGGTTCATTCTTATTGCACCTAAATAAAATGCTCTCTTTGTTCCACCGAGATTGCAATTTATTTCTTTTTTGCTTTTATTTTCACTATCAGGAATCAATCAATGCATCAAGTCTACAGTTTGGCTGGATGAATGAATTTGAAAATGGATTATTGACAGAGATATGGAACCAGTCAGGGACAACCTGGAAATCGTTACTAGATGAGTTATCTAATGAATCTGAACCAGAAAACGTCGTGGTAGTCGTTGGTCATCCTATAGTAAATATTGGACTATTAGGATATTGCCTAAATCTAACAAAGGACTGGATGGGATCGTTTCATCTCGACGCTGGTAGCATTAGTGTCATTGATTTCCCTGATGGCCCGTTTGGAAGAGGAGTTGTTCGATGCATAAACTATACCGCACATCTTGGAAGGTGGTCGATCCCCCTCACTAGACCAACACAAGATGAAGATGAATTCTAAGGTTGCGCTCTTTTAGTTTCATATCTGCCCACATTTACATTGTTGTAATCCATCAAAAATATATAATTTTGAGCTCGTATATATAATTGTATATGTATGTTTAAAAAAGAAGGAAAAGTCGATAATAAGAAATCTCATTCAAAGTATTGAAACACATTGAAATAGTATTTATTCAGTCTCACATAGTTACTTTCGAAACGCAGATTCAGAAACATCCTAAACCGGACCTGTGTTTTCATCTATTCTTGCTTGTTTATCACTTGTACCTCCGAAAAAGATCAAAATTCACCATTGCAATGCTTAAATGACCCATGCCTAGATACATATAAAATACGGGTAGTACATTATAATGGACAAATCCAACTTGGTTTTGTTCAAAAAGCCAAAAAGACTTATTCATACAGTCAAATCTCATAGTAAACACAAAACTAGCAACATAGACTTCACATTTCTTAATTTCTTATGACTTTTTTAAATAGGAAAATGTTTGTCCACCCACATATTAAGCAGTTGTTGGCTTGACGGCGACAACTGGGAAATCAAGAAGCACGATCTTCTCGATCGCAGCTGAAAACGTTGCCGAGAACTCGACATGGTTGGGATGAGCTTGGAAGGTAGTGAAAATATGAAATTATCTTTGGAGCCAAAAGTCATCATGAGAGCATGGGTGAACCCTTGCCTTAGCATTTCCATGCTTTCAATATCTTTTCCCCTGTATATATGTAGTAATAATAATAACAAAGGTATGGTTAATTGCATTACCAAGTTATTTTTTTCACATTACAATAAACTATATGTATATCCTATATAGGCATTTAAAAATCGTGTAATGCTAGAGGTGGTCATTCCAATTTTCAACTCATATATCGATGTATATAACTAAAATAGATAGGTACCGAATACTTTGCATTTTGTTGGGTTCAGCTTCATGTTGTAGTGATCAAGTATATCAAAGGCAACCTCAAGATCCCTTATTCCCTTAGATGATCCCCAGCTTTCCTCGATTTTACCATCATATCATCATGTACACCTCCATCGTACCCCCCAGTCGATCCTAAAACATCATGTTGACCAACCTCTGATACGTCGCACCTGCATTTTTTAGTCCAAATGGTATAGCAATATAACAATATATACCTGTTGGAGTCATAAAAGCTTTTGCTTCTTGATCTTCAGGTTCCATTTGTATGTGTTGAAATCCTGAGGATGCATCCATGAATGTCAGCATGTCATGTCCTGCGGTTGCATCCACCATTGCGTCTATGTGTAGTAGTGGGAAAGGATCTTTAGGACAAGCCTTGTCAGGATCTGTAAAATCCACACAGACCCTCCTTTTTCCGTTCCTCTTCTGTCTGACCACTACGTTCGCTAGCCACTCTGGGAATTTCACCTCTCTGATCATCTTTGCTTTCAGAAGTCTTTCAACTTCCCCTTGAATTATCGCATTTCTTTCAGGAGCGAATTTTCTTCTTTTTTGTTGAATAGGCCTGAAACTTTTGTCAATTCCTAATTTATGAGTTATAATATCTTTAGAGATATCTGTCATGTCTTCTTGTTTCCAAGCAAAAGTAGTTTTTCTTCTGCTCAAAAATCCTATTAGATCCTTTTCAAGATTCCCAGGTATCTTTTTGCCAATGAACACATTGACGTCAGGATCTTCCACGGATAATGATACTTCCTTCACATCTTGATCTTCCGACTCCTTGACATCCAAGATGTTCTTCTTTGATTGCTATGCCTCTGTAGATTTCGTAGTAGGTTTCATTGATGCCATATAGCATTCCTTGGCATCTTGTTGATCTTCACGACCCCCCATGGAGTAGGGATCTTGATGCATTGATGATAGGTTAAGGGACAGCTTTCATCTCGTGTATCCATGGCCTACCTAAAATAATATTGCAACCAGACAAAGAATCAATTACACAAAACTTTTGCATTGAATTTACCCCTTCGACGTAAACCGGCAGTGTTATGGGTGAAATTTCAAGTACCAATATCCTGAAGGTCCAAGATCTTGACATATTGGGATCTCGACATAGATGAATATTCTGATGACTTACTAATATTTTTCTAATGTTATGATTCAATTGTTATTATCATTTCCACATGAGTTAAGTATGCAAATTCCAGAATATTCGATACAAGGTTATGGAAAATATCTCCAACGGTAAATAAAGGATTACACACATGGATTAATCTTCAACACGCAAAGTAGACCAAGTCTCCCAGCATAAACGGGATTCAAGTTGATTTCAGCATGAGGAGAATAGCATCAACGTTTGTTTTGGTCAAAAATTTACCTCTACGATGAAGAGTTAGATTAATAATGTAACCAAACTTTCGTTCGTGAGGTTAAGGGCTTGTAAAATATGTTGAGTTTCAAAGATGCGTTTAATAAGAAAGATTTGATGAAAGATTATGTCGACTAAACAAGAAACAAAGGTCAAAAGCAATGGTAAACATAATATAAGTATCGAAATAAAGTAAATAACAGTAAATATTGCTAATCAAAGTAAAGATCTAATAATGAACAAGATAAAAGTATTAGCGGCGTTTTCAAAAAAAATTCGGTATTAGCGGTATTATCGGCATTACCGGAAATACCGTCCGGTATGACAATTATAATTTATTTTATGTTTTAAATGAAAATTCTACAAAACTTGTTACAATTTAACGAAAATAGTTAAAATACAATTATAATTCATTCAAGAATAATACCAAATAGATATTTCATAACAAAATATATATACAAAAGTTCACAAATAACAAAAATAACATTATAGTATCATAAAAATAATTTTTTAAAAAAATAAAAAATAAAAAAATGAAAATAAGAGAATACCGAAAAATACCGGGAACACCGGCCGGTATTGAATAGTGAAAATACCGAGAAAAAACCAGGCTTAAAATACCGGAATACATTCGGTACAGGTAATACTGGCCGGTATATACCGGTATTTAAAACATTGGTACACACCACGCACGCAATTTATTTATATTTATATATATATAAGGATAAGGATCTGTCTTAGACGCAGTGGCACCGAATAGGGGATTATTAAAACGAAACCGCCTGACTCCTTTTGGCCACACTTTAAAGAAAATACCATATTTAAATTTTTAATTACAAACTTTATTTATATTTGATTAAACCACGGGTTTATAGTAGTCTTATGGATAAAGGTGGTCCAGTTTTTCATCGCTAAAAGGTAAAATTTCTTCAAAGTCACAATACATTAAGCAACATTTTAAATGATTTTGACGTTTTATACAAGTTGAAAAGATGTATTGTAAAGTAGAAAGTCAAGATTCTGAAGATTCTGAATAATGCGTCTCATATCATAGAAATGGCTACCGTACATATGAAACTATGAATAAGTTTGGACTACCATTGAACGGACTAAAAGATGAGAAATGTAACGACGTGCAAAGCATAACAATTAACAAGTCGTTCAAAACCCTTGAAACAACTTAACAACACAGCGAGGGACGGCATAAGGGAGATATCAACACATTTATTCATAGCAATGTTTTAAATACCGGTATTTTAATCATACCGGAGTTGTCCTCGAAGGCCGGTATACAGGTATTACCCGTTTTGTTAAAATACCGGCCAGTATTTTGAAACATGGAAATAATATAGTTTTCTTGAAATTTATACCGCAAACTTAGACACAACATAATACATGTAACAAACCCGCTGTTCTTAACATGAAATATATACATTTAGGCTATACTTTTGGGCTGCTAAAGGCCGCTAAAAAACCTACTGCTTCACTTGTAGCAAACAAAATAACAAATACAAACCACAAAATACAAACACACATATATTTAAGTTCCATAGAAATACAAATCCATACAAAGAGCAAAACAAGAAAGTACAAATCCAACAACAAAAAAGAAAGTACAAATCCAACAAGAAAATACGACAATCATTGAGACATGGGCGTATGTAATGGATGGACTAGCTATCATATTCATGTCCATCCTCATCAACTAGAGCAAAACCACCATCATTTTCTACAATACCAAATACCAAATTAACAATGAGTGCAATATAATTATATACTAAAAGTAAGTCATTTAATCAACAATAGCATATATTAAAATGCAACCTTGCGTTTGGGTTTCATCAAGCATTTTTGTTTTTAGTAAATAAAGAAGATATCGGCGGTATAAGAGTACCGGTATTCCCGGATACCGGCCGGTATTACCGTAAACACAAAATACCGTGTGTAGTTATACCGGCGTAGCCTCCGGTACCGGTAATACCGGCCGGTATTTAAAACATTGATTCATAGAATTGTTCTGTGTTGCAGACAAAACATAATAAAAATTCAGTAGCAGAAAAACACAAAAGGGGGAATGTTGACCATATCTCGCAGCAACTTACTTTTTCTAATTGCAAGACACCTCCAACCCTTAGTTGAGCTATTTCTTTCTGTATCGTTGAGCATTCTTTTTTTGTGGGACAACAGTTTTGGTTCAACACATTATAAATATATACAAAACCCGTGGCCAGCCCCCCTCTCACAGACACTGTAGCGGCCACAGAAGCTTTTACTGTAGCCGCTACAGTGGTTGCTACAATAAAAATTTTTTTTCTTCTTTTTCACTATTTCTGTCTACATGGATATTAAAGAAGAAAAAAAGTTTATGGAAAAGCAGGCTTCTTTCACGCCGCCTCAACCATAGCTAACAAGCATCCTTCGTAGAAAAATTTATGGAAAAGCAGGCTTCTTTCACGCCGCTAACCGCAACCATAGCTAACAAGCATCCTTCGTAGAAAAATTTATGGAAAAGCAGGCTTCTTTCACGCCGCTAACCGCAACCATAGCTAACAAGCATCCTTCGTACTTTATAGTTTGTTGTCCACAGTTCCCAGCAACCATCCAAGCAGCAATTTTCAACACTCAACTGATAACAAACGAAAAAACGATAGAATAAACTAAAAGAATAGAAGAATAAATAAAATAAACTAATTACCTGGAGGATAACAAATTATTGTTGTCACCTCCAACTTCCTTTAAAAGTCATTGATTTTCATGCCATTATAACCGGCTTCCTATTGAAATGAAAAGATTGTAAAAACATGTGGTCGTGGATGTTGTCGCCCGGTATCAATTATCGAAACCGTTTCACATTTATGGCATTGATTAGAAACAACACAAAAAAAAATTGTGATGTTAGAATATTTGTATCACTATGGGAAGAAAAAAAATGTGAACACTTGGTAAAGAAAATAAAAAGTAGGTGGAGATGGTACTAATGGAAGAAAGTATACTGGAAGAAGATATATGGAAAAGATAACCCACAGTATTTGGGTAGAGGTGGTTTTGGTTTCACTTATTTCAACTTTTGATTTAATAAATTGGTCACTTCTCACAACTAACACGTGTATTTTTTAAAGACTTATATGACTCATGAGTTTAGACTTTATCTTTCTTTATCCACTTTTATCAACACTATAATTATTAGGCAATATAACTTTTAAATAACATAAAAGTGAGAAATTAAGCAAACAAAGTAGTATGATTAATTTAACAAAAGCTGATCATTTCCGCAGCGAAGCGCGGATCATATAACTAGTTATATACATACAATTCCCGTGGCCGCTTTTACTGTAGATCTACAGTACCGATGCTGACGTCAGCTATTTTGTCATTTTCCTTTTTTTATATATTTTTTATGATAGTATACTTTTTGAGTTTCATATTTTTACCACTAAACTTTTTGGTTTTTGATTTTAGTCCAAAATTTTTATAGAAACTTAAATGTACTTTATTTACTTTTACAAAGTTGTAAGTATAATTTACTTCTACAAAAGTTTTTTAACTTTAATCATCAAATCTTTATTTTTTACTTTTTATCACTTATTATAAGGTTTTTAACTTTTGCCGTCGAACTCTTGGTTTTTCCAACTTTGGCAGCCCAATATTTTAACTTTCTACCCCTTATAGTAAACTTTAAGTTTCCAAACTTTTGGGTAATGCTATATGTATGTTTGCATGATGCGACGGCGATCCGGGGCAACGCCCGGGGTTAAAATTCTAGTTATAATTAAATTAAGTTATAGCTCTCTAGAAAAAAAGTGTTCACTGTTACTTTTAATAAAAAGTAGTTTTAAAATAATTTATGTAATTTTTAAATATAATTGATAAATAAAAAGTAGTTTTAAAATAATTTATGTAATTTTTAAATATAATTGATAAATAAAAAGGTGGTATTCTTTGTTCTGCATTCATAACGGCTAAAACTTGACAAAATAATCAAAACTGATGTGGCTGTGGCGCTGAAGTGGTGTTCTGGATGGTTCTGCTACTACCTGATGCTCTAAGGCCAAAAACTACATATATTTGATGGATGAAGCACTGGCTTGTCAATAGCATAAGAAAAAAATTCAAATTTTGACCACATTAACTTGCATTTTCTGAATGTTTGACTTATAATGAAGATAATAATTTTCAACACCAAAAATCCTGCTAAAACTGTCTATTTTCCTCACTATGTAACATATATATGGATTCAAGATGCATAGTCCCCTTCCCTCAAAATAATTGTAAATCTGGCACCAGCCAATGAGAAAGAGACATCGCTCGAACCCATGATGAAACACGTAAAATTTCCCCTGTAAAGTAAAAATTTTATCTACTACTAGTAGGAACTTTACCCTTCTTAAGATTGGACAATTCTTCAATTAGCTTTTTCTCTTCACCGCTTACACGTTTTGGTATCTCAACTTGTACTCTTACCAGCTGATCACCCCTCCGATTGCTCTTGTTCAAAAGTGGTATAGCTATCATCAGGCTTATTATTTGAAGAGAATGGACCAGGCTTGGATACAAACTGGTTGGACCTGCAATCTTTCATGAAATGACCCTTTTTGCCACACTTAAAGCATGTCAAATTGGTCTTATCAGTAGAAGAACTGGATGCAAATTGTCCAGATGGCCTATTTGCTCTTGCTTTGAAACGGTTAAACGTTTTAGCAATCATTGCAATAAGGTCATCATCTTCAGTTTCATCACAATAGTCTGGAGAGATTTGACTGGACTCTCCAGAATCCATAAGTTCAGACACCATCTTCTTCATAGAAAATACATTCTCAGAAGATATCAGTGTTGTACTTTGTGGTTCAGTATGACTGACCACATTAGGACTACTGGAGGCATGGTTAAAGGCATCTTGTTCTGCCACCACTCTCTGAGCTTGATTTTCTTCAGTGTACCTGAAAGCTCCATAAAGAGTTGAGAGAGTGTGTGTGTGCAGAGTTTTTCCTTGTCGTAAGACCAGGATCATGTGAGACCATTTGGTGGGTAGAATATCACAAAATTTTTCCAGAAGTATATCCTTGTCCTTCTCAACCCCAAGACCTCTCAACTGGTTTATGATACTCATAAATCTGGTGTAAGTACCAGTGAGAGACTCATTAGGCTGAGCAAAAAATGACTCATACTTCTTGTTTAAGGAGACCTTTCTGGTGACAATGGTGTCATCTCCTCCTTCATGCTGGTTCAAAAGTTCATCCCACATGGTTTTAGCACTAGGAAAAAGAACTAGTGTGGGAATTAGGGTTTCAGGAACGGCCCCGAGGATCATGTTTTTGAGAAGGGTGTCTAGATTCACCAATCTCCTCTCCTCTTCAGACCAATGTTCCTCCCTCTTTTCCCTTCCTCTTCTAGATCCAGAAGGATCAAGAAGGGGATTGAGAGGTGATGTAGGTACATAAGGACCTTCATTTAAAATTTTCATCATGTTCCTCTCAATACCAGTGATATGCAAAACCATCCTAGCCTTCCACGTACCAAATTCATCATTGTTCCCACTGAATTTAGGAACAGGATTATTTGAATAGTGTACATGCACGTGTGGAGAAGCAGGAGTAGGAGGAGGAGGTGGATTAGTGTTATTAACAATAGGTGGTTCATTTTGATCATTAATATTAGCATTAGGATCGGGACCAAGATTAAAACTTCCTTGTGTATTTTCTTGGTTAGCCATCAAAGAAACAGATCTAGGCAATGTTTAGCCTTCTCTCTGATACCAAATGTGAGTCCCTTAAGTTCGACGGTTAACCTTGAAAGTGTAAAATACAACAAGTCTAATAATCACTAGAATGGACTAGTATTACTTGTAAATAAATGCAAGAATATATAAACAAAGTAATACAAGACTTAAAGCAATAAACAAGTAAAGTGGAACATTATGTATTTTTCAATGGTGTATTTTATTTATGATGTTAAATAAAATACAAGGTTGTGCGGAATCAAGATAATACAAATAAATATGTATCCTAACAACCTATGAATTACAAATGATCTATATTTGTCAAATAACTCTTTTGGATCAAGATACTTAAAGTTGTGAAGTATCCCTGTTTAAGATCGAGAGTATTTAGACAAATTCACTTCAATGCAAAATGTATGCTTAAAAGTATTTATGTCAAGGAAATGACTTTGTATTTATAGGCAACAAAATTCACCAGTGAATTTTGTGCCGTACAAATATGGTTGCATGTATTTAATGATCCGACAAGAACATTAAATGCATTGGATAAGGAATAAGGATAAAGTCACATCAAATGACTTTGTATCCTAATATCCAACCACCTTTACACACGTATACTTTGGTAAAGAACAAGTGGATTGTTCTTTGGAAAGTGTGTAAAGGCAAAAGTCAATCCTCGATATCAGTGTTCAGATTTGTAAGGTCTAGAACACTGACAATCCTCCAGTGTACAGATCTGGTAAGACTTCCAGTAGACTCCGCCATTTGTAAGTCTTCTTTATTCTGACTTCAGTCTTTGACTTCAGTGAGAATGTCTTCAGTAGAGTTGATCTGGACTGGGGGTGAAGTCCAGTGAGCTCATCTGGAGAATACTCCAAATTTCCTATACAAGTATTTGCTCACTGGTCTTCCATTATTTCTGGACAAATCTTCAGAGGGACTCCAGATTACAAGTCTGGAGTAGGTCCAGTAGAACACGTTTCTGGACAGATCTTCAGTAAGGCTCCAGTAGTCGAGTCTGGAGTGAGTCCAGTAAATCTGGACCTAACATATGTGTTGATTTGACAGGCTCATCTCCTTTGACGCAAACTGGTATGGTTGATTTTGTGTCTGGTCGTGCAGTAACTGAAGTCGCGCAACGTAAGCGTGTTAAGTATGAGGCTAAGTGTGCTGACATTGGATATGGGTTTATCCCCTTCTCTTTCTCTTCCTTCGGAGAACTTGAGAAGGATGCGGTAGCCTTACTGAAACGGATCCGAAAGTTCTCCGTGACTCAAGACATTGGGGCACGTGCTTCTACTCATATTTTTCATAGGATTAGCTTTGCTATAGCTAGAGGTGTGGGAGCTCAGATAGTATCGCGGCTCCCCACTAATTTCTTGTAACTTCTATGAAAAAATGATTCTTCCCTAATATCGTTTTCCTTCATATTATCATCCAGTTCCTCTGCGAAGTTCCTTCTCTGATTTCGAATGATGTCTGGGTTGTAGGCTAAAACCCTAAAAACAATTGGGGAAAAATTTTGGGAGTAAAATGGGCTACATATTTTCCGAAGCTAATATGGGCTACAAAAGCTCATTGGTTTTGGGCTAACCGTTATTTTTTATATGGTTTTAGGCTAAGGAGATGAAAATATAGGTTAACCGGTTACGGTTATTTTTTTTAGTAACCTTAACCGGTTATTTTTATATAAAAAAAACGGTTAAGGTTAACCGGTACCGGTTAATAACCGGTTTCTATATCTAAAAACGGGAACCGATGTAATCGGTTTAGGTTAATAAAAACCGGTTAACCGATACCGGTTAACCTATTCGTTTTTTTTAACCTCCCATACCTACTTGCTTTCGGCCGCCCAAGACCACACAAACACAAACCCTTAATCAATTGACCTACTAATTAATGTTCAGCTGCTTGTGATGTATGGTCGCTACTAATTTTCTCGTGTTGGAATATGCACACCAAAATCCCGATTCCTTTAACAAATTTATTTTCTTCTTACAGGTTTTTCAATTCAATATAACTTCATACATCTATCAATCAAATATCAATTCAATAAAACAGAATTTGTATAAAATGGGCGGCGGAAGCGGTGATAGCACAACAGTAGTGCTGATGTTGGTGGTGTTGCACCACAGTAACGCTTGATTTATAAAGAACAGAGAAAGAGCAAAAACAAAGAAAGGGATTTGTTGATTTGGCTAGTGATTTGTTAGAGAAGAGAGTATAATTGTGTTGTGGCTTGCTAATCGGATAATAGCCCTGTGAAACCCTAATTCATTGTATAGAATATATAATAATATGTATATAATATGTGATTAACGGTTAACCGGTTATTAGGTTAACCGGTTAATAACCGATTTTTGTTTTGAAACTAAGGATCGGTTCCTAACCGACGGTTAATGGTAACCTATAACCGGTTTGTACGGTACCGGTTACTAACCGGTTAGGTTTTACTTAGGCTAAGCATTATTTTTTTCATTTTGATAGAAATTTTACTTTAGCATAAAAAGTAGTTAGAATAGGGAGAAAAATCAATCAATCTCAATAATAAAGAAGAAAAATTAAATGAACCGTTTGACTCAACCATTAAAGTAGTTTATAAAACTGTCTTTTTAGTGGTCTTTTTCATTTTACATATCATTTCATGTTTTCAACTTTTTCTCTTCATATGTTTTCTAAAACATTGTTTGTAAAAAATGTTTGTTGAGTTGTCACCATTATCTCCACTAGTGCACTGCCATTGATGACGTAGCTTGTCACCACCATTCATCTTTGAAAAAATTTAAAAGGTTTGATAAAATATGATTTTTTTAGATGAGAGAGGAAATGAAAGACTTGATGTTTGTCAACCTATTGCTCTTGTTTTTAATCTATCTCTATACTAAATTAATGTATTTTATTCAATTTTAAGCTTTTAAAAGCTTTTTTCCATTGGAGTGGAAAACTTTTTTAAAAAAACTTCTTACACAATCTTACATAAATTTTGAAAAACTTTTCAAAAAACCATTGAGATGCTTATATCAATTTTAAGCTTTTGAAAGCTTTTTACCATTGGAGGTAAAACTTTTTTTATAAAAACTCCTTACACATTCTTACACCTTTTTTAACAAAAAAGCTTTTCAAAAGAATGCCTAATAGCAAAAATCCATAAAAAGGATCCCAATTACTCCTACCCTTATGTACCCAGTTTTCCCCAACAAAAATAAAATCGAATTAAATTAAATTAAAATCTCCTGCCATTTTCTGAGCATATTTGCAATGCAATAAGGCCTCTGCCAACCCACCGTCGACAGCCCTTCGACCACTCGTCGATGAGGCCAAGGTTGGCAGGGAGCTCGTCGACGGCTTTATTTTCTTCTCCCTTTGATCCATCGATGATCATAGACGAGAAGAGCGGGGCTTTGTTGACCGTTAGACTTGTTTTTATTTTATTTTATTTTTTGAAGTTAACGGCTATCTTTTTTTTATAAAAAAAAACCACCTTATTTATACAAACACTTCAACCATTCTATCATCAACCTTTGACAGTCCACGATTTGCACACTTATAATTAATTAATCTTAGACAAGAAAGTAAATAGAAAGTAAAGAACAAGAACAAGAGTAAAGTTCAAGTATTAAGAAACTATGCAAGTCTAATCATATGTATCATTGATTAAACAGTGAATACATGGTCGATATTACAACTTGTCTTACAAGAAAATACAAGAACATACAATTGTTAAGTTTTAGACTAACTAGAAAACTTAAACAATTACAAAGAGAATAAGTGACACACACTTAAATGGTGACTAACACAAAGTGTAAATGATGCGGCTGTGTTGCTTTATATAGGGGAGGAATTAGGGCAACACAGCCTTACAATGATCGTGATAGAATGGTGGTTGTCGACTTCTCATAGGCTCGAAGTACTTGGATCCAGGAGCCTTTGTCTTCTTTACCAAAACGGGTATGAAAGAGAAAACCCTTGTTTTGGTCCCAACTTTACCTTTGCCATATAAGGTAATATTCAGTTGGAAGAACCACCATGTGACTTCTTGTCTTCTTGTGATTTGAAAACTTCCCGCCTTGACACACAATTGGGAAGTAAACCACCCGCTGACGAGAGTCACTGACTTCGCTGATGACTCGCTGACGACACACGTCTGGTCAGCGAATCCTTGACTCAACAATCTCCCCCTATTCGCTGAGAAGACTTGCTGAGTAGACTAGACTTGATAAGAATAAGGAATGATGAAAAGATGTCTTATATATCATCTTAAAACATTACAAGCTGATACATATAGCTTTTACATTGTAAGACATCTATAAATTGGCAGCCTCCATTTCCCAAGCTTCCTCTTGCTTAGCCATCCTGATCGCTGGGTCATCCCTTCTGTGAGGCTTTATCAATTCTTCATCCAACTTGCTGATGAACCATCTGTTGTTGGATGTTTCAGCACACCTTCTTCTTATGCTTAAGATGAACCCAGTGGACGCTTTTTCAATTTCATCCAAGCGAAAGAATAGTTGATTGTTCTGAAAGTTTGTGAAGAAGATGCCAGCAGGATTCTCTATCACTCTCCCTTCCTCAAAGAAGCTTCTGGGAGGAAGTCTGGTGTTCAGCAAGGCATCACCAGTGATAGGAGGAAGGTCAACAGCTATGGTTCGATGCTCTTCTTTCCTCTTTCTTTGAATCCTTCTTCCTGCTGAGGTGGAGATAGCTGCTGGAGTACCAAAAACTTGCCTCAGCATTGGCAGATCAGTTTTGAACTTGGTTTCGTACTCTCTGGCCTTCTCAAAGTATTCCTTGAGCATCTTTTGAAGTTGTTCATAGCTGACAGCCTTCTTGTCTTTCACCAGCATGTAGACTTCAAACCACTCAGAGGCACCCAAAGTTGTTGGTTTGACCCCTTCAAGTTTGATTGGCTTGTCAGCACCTTCTCTTAAGATTTTCAAGTTTGTCTTAAGACCCATTTCAGCTTTGAAGGCCTCAGCAGCAACAATCTTTTGAGGCCTCTTTCTTTCCTTCATAAGTTTCAACCATTTAGCCTTTTCTTCCTCAAACTTGGCTCTCTTCTCGCTGAGTTGCTTCTCAACTTCTGTATGCTTCTGTCTGTATAGAGCTTCAGCACCACCCGTTTTCAGCAGCATCCTTTGCTCACCATCCAACTGATCTTTTTCTAGGAGAGGTAGCTGCTTGATATACTCAAGATTCTTTCTTTCATTTTCTTGATTTTCCTTGATCCTATCCAACTCCTTGATAGCTTCTTCTTGAGTTTTTCCATCAGCAGTCAGTGCCAAAATATCAATCATTTGGTGTTGATGACCTGCTGAAGGTTGAATGGGTAGCTGAGCAGATGAGAGAGAAGATGAAGTAGCGATCACTTGTTCTGCTGGAAGAGCGGTGGGAGGTTTCTTGAAGAATCCAGAATCAGTGAGCTGTTTTCGACGAGTATCAGAGAGAGGAGTAATTTCAGCATTGGCCATATATCGTTTATGAAAAACTGGAAGCAATTCCTTTGACCTATCTCTTTCCATTTCTCTAGCAAAACCAGCTTCCCATGTTGCTTTGATCACTTTGGGGTCAAACTCCTCCCCTATATCATCAAAGACTTCAATGTGCCCCTCACCAACAGCAGCAGGGGGTACATTAGTATTAACTATCTGTTGCTCCCCCTCAACACCAGCTGGGGGAACTTCAACACTTACAGTTTCTTTTCCAGTAGACTCCCCCTCAACACCAGCAGGGGGAACTTCACTTTCCTTTTCCATGCTCCCCCTCAACACCAGCTGGGGGACTTCAACACTTACCATTTCTTTTCCAGTAGACTCCCCCTCAACACCAGCTGGGGGACTTCAACACTTACCATTTCTTTTCCAGTAGACTCCCCCTCAACACCAGCTGGGGGACTTCAACACTTACCATTTCTTTTCCAGTAGACTCCCCCTCAACACCAGCTGGGGGACTTCAACACTTACCATTTCTTTTCCAGTAGACTCCCCCTCAACACCAGCTGGGGGACTTCAACACTTACCATTTCTTTTCCAGTAGACTCCCCCTCAACACCAGCTGGGGGAACTTCAACACTTACCATTTCTTTTCCAGTAGACTCCCCCTCAACACCAGCTGGGGGACTTCAACACTTACCATTTCTTTTCCAGTAGACTCCCCCTCAACACCAGCTGGGGGACTTCAACACTTACCATTTCTTTTCCAGTAGACTCCCCCTCAACACCAGCTGGGGGACTTCAACACTTACCATTTCTTTTCCAGTAGACTCCCCCTCAACACCAGCTGGGGGACTTCAACACTTACCATTTCTTTTCCAGTAGACTCCCCCTCAACACCAGCTGGGGGACTTCAACACTTACCATTTCTTTTCCAGTAGACTCCCCCTCAACACCAGCTGGGGGAACTTCAACACTTACCATTTCTTTTCCAGTAGACTCCCCCTCAACACCAGCTGGGGGACTTCAACACTTACCATTTCTTTTCCAGTAGACTCCCCCTCAACACCAGCTGGGGGACTTCAACACTTACCATTTCTTTTCCAGTAGACTCCCCCTCAACACCAGCTGGGGGACTTCAACACTTACCATTTCTTTTCCAGTAGACTCCCCCTCAACACCAGCTGGGGGACTTCAACACTTACCATTTCTTTTCCAGTAGACTCCCCCTCAACACCAGCTGGGGGACTTCAACACTTACCATTTCTTTTCCAGTAGACTCCCCCTCAACACCAGCTGGGGGACTTCAACACTTACCATTTCTTTTCCAGTAGACTCCCCCTCAACACCAGCTGGGGGAACTTCAACACTTACCATTTCTTTTCCAGTAGACTCCCCCTCAACACCAGCTGGGGGACTTCAACACTTACCATTTCTTTTCCAGTAGACTCCCCCTCAACACCAGCTGGGGGACTTCAACACTTACCATTTCTTTTCCAGTAGACTCCCCCTCAACACCAGCTGGGGGACTTCAACACTTACCATTTCTTTTCCAGTAGACTCCCCCTCAACACCAGCTGGGGGACTTCAACACTTACCATTTCTTTTCCAGTAGACTCCCCCTCAACACCAGCTGGGGGACTTCAACACTTACCATTTCTTTTCCAGTAGACTCCCCCTCAACACCAGCTGGGGGACTTCAACACTTACCATTTCTTTTCCAGTAGACTCCCCCTCAACACCAGCTGGGGGAACTTCAACACTTACCATTTCTTTTCCAGTAGACTCCCCCTCAACACCAGCTGGGGGACTTCAACACTTACCATTTCTTTTCCAGTAGACTCCCCCTCAACACCAGCTGGGGGACTTCAACACTTACCATTTCTTTTCCAGTAGACTCCCCCTCAACACCAGCTGGGGGACTTCAACACTTACCATTTCTTTTCCAGTAGACTCCCCCTCAACACCAGCTGGGGGACTTCAACACTTACCATTTCTTTTCCAGTAGACTCCCCCTCAACACCAGCTGGGGGACTTCAACACTTACCATTTCTTTTCCAGTAGACTCCCCCTCAACACCAGCTGGGGGAACTTCAACACTTACCATTTCTTTTCCAGTAGACTCCCCCTCAACACCAGCTGGGGGACTTCAACACTTACCATTTCTTTTCCAGTAGACTCCCCCTCAACACCAGCTGGGGGACTTCAACACTTACCATTTCTTTTCCAGTAGACTCCCCCTCAACACCAGCTGGGGGACTTCAACACTTACCATTTCTTTTCCAGTAGACTCCCCCTCAACACCAGCTGGGGGACTTCAACACTTACCATTTCTTTTCCAGTAGACTCCCCCTCAACACCAGCTGGGGGACTTCAACACTTACCATTTCTTTTCCAGTAGACTCCCCCTCAACACCAGCTGGGGGACTTCAACACTTACCATTTCTTTTCCAGTAGACTCCCCCTCAACACCAGCTGGGGGAACTTCAACACTTACCATTTCTTTTCCAGTAGACTCCCCCTCAACACCAGCTGGGGGACTTCAACACTTACCATTTCTTTTCCAGTAGACTCCCCCTCAACACCAGCTGGGGGACTTCAACACTTACCATTTCTTTTCCAGTAGACTCCCCCTCAACACCAGCAGGGGGAACTTCCACTTCATCTTTCATGCACTTCAGGTTGATCAGCAGTGGCTGCTTCTCTTTCAGCTATAGAGAAGTTGAGAGGGGAAGGAGAATGAAGGCCCTCTAATTCAACATGGTGCTGCTCTATGTTCTCTTCAGCTGTAGAGGTCTCTTCCTCATCAATGAGAGTCAGCTGAGAGGATTCCAACCCCTTAATTGTCACACCTTTTGCTGCTTTCTTCTTTCTTTTAGGAGCATCAGCAGCGGATGAGGATGGAGCAGATGAAGTTTTGGAAGACTTTGATCGTGCCTGTTTGGCTTTCTTTGCAGCCTTGGTGATTTCTTGAATAATTACAGTGCCAGCATCCACACCAGAGGGTGCTCTTATGTACAAGTGAGGATAAGAAGAGAAAAGTACCTCTTTCATTTGAGGAGTGAGTTCAGCAAGCTTGCTGTCAAAGAATTCAGGATCACAAGCAGGCTGTTTGTATACTGAAGGACCAATTCTTGGTGGTTTGCAGACAGTGGCACCAAATTGGTTATATTTTTCCTTCAGTTCTTGTTTGAAAATTAGAGAGAAGAACCTGGTGAATGGAATAGTATATGAGCGGTTGCTGGCTTGAACTTTTGCCTTCATGTCTTCAAAAATAACCGAGGCAAAATCAATAAATCTTCCAGTGGCCAAAGCATGGATGATTTGCATGTTTAAGGCAGTAGCCTGATCAAAGGATCCAGAGTTGCCACCCAAACACTGGATGACATGAGCGAACAATAATCTCCAAACGCCAGGGAGATGCTTCTTCAGGGGGTTGCTGTTTGGCAAGTCTGCTCCATACCCAATGGTTGGGAGCCAAGCTTTCCATTGTTCTGTTGTTGCTGGATTCACAAATGGTCTCTCCTTTGTTTGATCAGGAAGACCAAGAGCAGTGCGAAGAATTTTGGGTGTGATTGAAATGCGTACCTGTTTCTTCTTCACGGTACCAGTAATAGCACCGATACTTACATGATAATCACATGTCCACCAGAATTCCCGGAGAAGATAGACGTACATATCTTCAGGATCGGAATAAATGGCATTTGTCACTGGGCATGCTTTTATGAAATCAAGCATATGTTGGTACCCAATTATGCCGGATGGAACTTCAAGAGAACCCAGATAATTATTGGATTTTATGGTGAGTCTTTGGGCTTGAAAGTTTACTTTTTGAGATGAAGGAATAGTTTCTGGATCAAATGTTTCAGAATGCATATATAGAGGGACATGTTTAAGAGCTTTCTGAGTGGCTAGATCCTCAGCAGACAACTCAACATGAGTTGGAGATTTAGGTTGATTTTCTGGTTGTTGTTGTTGGGAAGATGAAGAAGCCATTTTAGATTAAGATTAAGAAATGGGAAGAAGAAGATGAACGGTGAGAGGAGATAGAGGAGATTGAGAGAATTTAGAGAAGTTTGAAAGATTTGGAGAATAAGAAAAATAAGGAGGTGAATTTTGAGAGTATAAAGGATGGTGATTAAAAAGATTTGAGTATATATAGCATGGATATGGGCCCCATAACTATGATAGTGAACCGTCACCAATACTCTCTTTCATACGTAATATATACATAGATATACGTATTTGAGTAACGTATAAAAATGGATTGATGTGACAACTTGTACCATTATTTCAAAAGTACTCGAGTTTTACGGCGGATACAATGTACAAGTTGCCCATTAGGGAGAAAATCGAGGTAACCGTTTTGAGATTTCAATAAAATATTAATAAAAATACTTGGTGGATATATTCACACGATAAAATAGTTGAGATTGAAGTATATCCACTGACAATTTAGAAAATCTGGTTACCTCTTCACGGTAAACGTTGGTCGCTGATGAATAAGAATACAATTTTTGGCAAATTGTCAGCCATCAACGGATTTTATTTGTCTTTACCAGCAGCCGTTTGCTGCTGGACTAGATAGAGACTTTTAGCTCTCTATTGCTTTGTTTTGCTTTTTCCCAAAGCAACAGGGATCAACGGATTTTAGATGTCTTTACCAGCAGCCGTTTGCTGCTGGACTAGATAGAGACTTTTAGCTCTCTATTGCTTTTGTTTTGCTTTTTTCCAAAGCAACAGGGATCAACGGATTTGATATGTCTTTACCAGCAGCCGTTTGCTGCTGGACTAGATAGAGACTTTTAGCTCTCTATTGCTTTCGTTTTGCTTTTTCCCAAAGCAACAGGGATCAACGGATTTTAGATGTCTTTACCAGCAGCCGTTTGCTGCTGGACTAGATAGAGACTTTTAGCTCTCTATTGCTTTTGTTTTGCTTTTTCCCAAAGCAACAGGGATCAACGGATTTAAGAAGTCTTTACCAGCAGCCGTTTGCTGCTGGACTAGATAGAAACTTTTAGCTCTCTATTGCTTTTTATGTTTTAGCAACTTGAACTTGCTGAAAGAAATTTTGACCATAGGGTCACTTTTCAACTTATAAGAGAGATGTAAGTTGAAGCATCAGCAGACATGACAAGTCATGTCGCTGATTCACCATTCAGCATTCCCAACTTGCTGACCAGATATTTAAATCTGGTTTCATCTAATGGTTTAGTGAAAATATCAGCAAGTTGGTCATCAGTGGGAATGAAGTAGATTTCAACATCCCCTTTCATGACATGGTCACGAATGAAATGGTACCTAATGTCTATGTGTTTGGTCTTAGAATGCTGAACAGGATTGTGTGTGATAGAAATTGCACTTGTATTGTCACACATTATGGGAATCTTAGAGAATTCTAAGTCATAGTCAGCGAGTTGGTTTTTCATCCAGAGGACTTGTGCACAACAACTCGCTGCTGATACATATTCTGCTTCAGCAGTGGAGATGGACACTGTATGTTGTTTCTTACTAGACCAACTAGTCAGCTTCCCCCCCAACAGTTGACATCCACCACTGGTGCTTTTCCTGTCTAACATGCAACCAGCATAGTCAGAGTCAGAGTATGCAACTAAGTCAAAACTGGAGTCTTTGGGATACCAGAGACCTAGTGTGGGGGTACCTTTTAGATATTTGAAGATTCGCTTGACAGCGAGAAGATGAGACTCCCTAGGAGAGGCTTGATATCTTGCACATAAGCAAGTAGCAAACATGATGTCAGGACGACTCACTGTGAGATACATCAGCGAGCCAATCATTCCCCTATAGAGAGTGGGATTCACATGCTTACCATCAGGATCAGCATGGAGATTATTAGGAGGAGACATAGGAGTGGCTTTAGTGGTTACATTGGACAAGTCAAATTTCGCCAGCATGTCTCGAATGTACTTCTCCTGATTAATGAAAATCCCATTTGGGAGTTGTCGAATTTGTAGACCAAGAAAGAAAGTCAACTCACCCATCATGCTCATCTCAAAATGAGAAGACATCAGTGAGCTGAACTTAGAACAGAGTTTCTTGCTGGAGGACCCAAAGATGATGTCATCCACATATATCTGGACATAAAGAACATCAGCACCCTTTCTATAGATAAACAGGGTGCTGTCAATGGATCCTCGCTGAAACTTGTTAGAGAGAAGAAATTCAGAAAGAGTGTCATACCAAGCTCTGGGAGCTTGTTTAAGACCATATAGAGCCTTATAAAGACGATAGACATGGTGTGGCTTGGCTGGATCTTCAAAACCAGGTGGCTGCTTAACATAAACTTCCTCATCGAGTTTTCCATTTAGGAAGGCACTTTTAACATCCATTTGATATACTGTGAAGTTTCTGTAAGCAGCATGTGCCAAGAATAAGCGAATTACTTCTAATCGGGCCACTGGTGCAAAGGTTTCATCGTAATCAACACCTTCTTCCTGAAGGTATCCTTGTGCAACCAGCCTAGCCTTGTTACGAGTAACAACACCATCTTCGTCCATTTTATTCCTATAAACCCATTTTGTGCCAATGGGTTCTTTGTCAGCAGGTAGAGGGACAAGAAACCAGACATGTGTACAGTGTCGTTTGAACTGGGTAAGTTCTTCTTGCATAGCCTCTACCCAAGAAGGATCAGCCATTGCTTCTCCTATATTCTTAGGGGTGATCATCGACAAGAAATTTACATAGAGACATGTGTTTCTAGTCGCTGATCGAGTAACAATCCCTTTAGAAGGATCACCAATCACTTGGTGAGCTGGATGACTAGAAGTCCATTTAAGTGCCGGAACACTTAATGAACCTAGTCGAGTGTCAGCGGAAGACTGAGAGATGGGTCCAGCAGAGAGATTATTGTAAGGAGAGAAGTCAATGGTAAGAATGGGTTCAGGAGTAAGATCAGTAGAGCCATTCGACTGATTTGAGTTATCATTGATGTTGGAGTCATCAGCTGACTCCATATCATCAGCATTAGCTGATGCATCATGAAACTCTTCCTCAGTAGAGTCATCAGCATGCACGTCATCAGCCAGTGATCTAGGTTTGGCTGATGTTGCATGGATTGATCTTAAGATAGGCTCAACTGGCTCAATCGAGTAGATATGAGCAGCAACTTGCTCTAGTTCAGCATCAGCTGAACTATCCTGTGTATCATGCTGATTATTTTCAGGCAGTGAGCAAGATGCATCAACAAATGAGTCAGCTCCCTCAGTAAGAGGATCAGCGAGCTCATTGAAAATGACTTCAGATGAAGTAGTTTGAATGTCCTTAAGGGCTGATGAACTTTCATCAAAGGTTACATGGATTGATTCATCAACCTTTTGAAGGCGAGTATTGAATACTCTAAATGCCTTGCTGATGGAGGAATAACCAAGAAAGTAGCCATCATCAGCTTTAGGATCAAATTTTCCTAGGTGATCCTTGTTATTTAAGATAAAGACAGGACATCCAAAGACATGGAAGTATTTAATTTGAGGTTTCTTACCTTTCAAAACCTCATAAGTTGTCTTGTCATGTCTTTTGACAATAAGACATCTGTTTTGAGTGTGACAGGCAGTGCTGACAGCTTCTGCCCAGAATTTACTAGGCAAGGAAGACTCGCTGAGCATAGTACGTGCTGCCTCAATTAGAGTTCTGTTTCTTCTTTCAGCAACACCGTTTTGCTCAGGAGTTCTGGTGGAAGAAAAGTTTTGTGAGATCCCTTGATCAGCACAAAAGGATTCAAGAGTGTGGTTTCTGAACTCAGTACCATGATCGCTTCTGAGTTCTTTAACCCTTATGCTGTTGAGGTTTTCCATTTTCTTGATGAATTTGATAATCTCTTCAGCAGCATCACTCTTAGAACGAAGAAAAATAGTCCAAGTATAACGTGAATATTCATCCACAATTACTAAAGTGTATCTGCTACCCTTTAGACTTTGGACATTTACTGGACCAAAAAGGTCCATGTGAAGAAGATGAAAGCAGCCAGAGATAGAATTGGCCTGCTTTGTTTTGAAAGTGGCTCTGTGGCTTTTACCTTTTTCACAAGCACCACAGAGTCTATCCTTTCAAAAGAGAGATGAGGAAGGCCACGAACAAGGTTCTTTTTGGCCAGAGAGTTGATGGTTTTGAAATTCACATGCGACATACGCTTGTGCCATAACCAATTGAGTTCAGTAGCTGACTTAGCAAAGAAACAAGTCTCACTATCAGTTTTGATAGGAGTGAAGTCCACCAGATATACATCTCATTTTCTTGGAGCGACCAAGACGACTTCCTTGTTTACATTTACAACAGTGCCTTGATGCTTATCAAGAATCACTTTATAGTCAGCATCACAAAGTTGACTTATGCTGATGAGATTATGTTTTAACCCATTAACATATGCAACCTTGGAGAACTTAATGAGACCATTAGAGAGATGACCATATCCTTCAGTTTGCCCAGTGGAGTTATCACCAAACACTACAGTAGGGCCAGCAGCCTCTACGTAGTTATCCAGCAGGGTCTTAGTGCCAGTCATGTGTTTTGAACAGCCACTGTCCAAGTACCACACACCTTTTCCCAGCGAGCCCTGCATGGATATAACAGAAGGATTTAGACAGGTTCACTGTTAAACTCGCTGACAGCCATGTCAGCGGGATTAAAGATTTGAGCTTCAGAGGATTCCTCTCTACTGATAGTGTCATCAGTAGAGAGAGGAAGAGGAGCACTAGGGTCAGTATTCTCATCTCTTGGAGAGTTATCAACAAGTTGATGAGCAGGAAGCATGTCACGATCAACCACATAGGTGAAGTATTGATCAGCAGAGGTGACAGTGTTTCCAGTATCTAGAACAGTCAAGTTGCTGACTTGATTGTTGTTCCCATACTCGACCAGAATGCTGCCATGACCATTAGAAATGATCTCTTGAGACAGGGGAAAGGAAATTCGCTGAGCAGCAATGAAGTCAGCAATGTTTTCCTCAGAGAGAACAGTTGTATCTCCTATACTATTTTCAAGTTCAGCGGAAGAAGATCTTTCGCTGACCATAGTGGAGGAGGAAGCAACCGTTGAAGAAGGAGGATTGGGTTGAATGACTACCTCAGGAGCATCCCTGGAGTTGTCACAATCGGAAGCAACATGACCTCTGCTGCCACATATGTAGCATTTTTTAACAGAGGTGCTGCTTTTTTGATTTTGAAGGAAGAATTCCTTCAGTTGAGAAGAGAGATCATTAACTTGCTGAGCTAGCTCGTTAATTTTAGGATCAGAGGAGGAAGATGCCCTTTTCTTTTGCTTTGACTTTTGCTTATGCTTGAGTGTAAGCTGAGGCATCTTAGGAGCAGGACCCAAAATGGACTTTCCTTTTGGATCCTCAGATTGAGAAGTAGAGGGATTTTGTGATCCCTTAACTATACTCCAAGCTTGTTTAACAGCAGGGTGAGAAGAAGAAGAAGGACCCTGCTGAAGAGACTGATGCACTCTTTTAGGAGTGATCGGTCTGGGTTGCTGATTTGGAGTAACTGACCTCATTTGCCTATGAGGTAGGTACTGCCTGTTAGGAGTAGTAGCTCTCACTTGCTGATGAGGCAAGTGTCCTCTTTGAGGAGTGATAGGTCTTACTTGCTGATGGGGCAAGTATCCTTTCTGAGGAGTAATAGACCTATTTTGAGTATTAGGCATTCTTTCTTTTTGAGGAGTTTTATGCCTCAAAATGGAAGGAATAGGCATCGATTGGGGTGCCTGCTGGTGGACCTGTTTATCAGCAGGTCTGACCTGAGAAGGTCCTACTTGCTGATATCTAGCGTCACCGAACCTGACGCGTCTTTTCATAAGACGATCATGCTGAACAGATTTACTGTCAGCATGTGCAGGTGCTTGATGAGAGGTTGAGGAAGAAGGGGTTTGAGAAGCAACTTGTTGAGGTTGCTGACTGACAGAGCTAGCATGCTGAGGCGTGCTGTAGTCATAAGGTACAGCAACTGTGCTTCTCTTAAAAGGATCAGCAGCTTTAAGAGTAAGTTGCTGAGGAGCGATTGGTTTAAAACCATCACTGCCAATATCTCCCTCAAAAGATTCCCCAGAAGAGTATTGAACTCTTCCTTCATTAGGCATCATGCCAATAATGGGAAGATTAGGATAAGGATTGCTAGTGCTTGCTGAGGAGCTAGCACCATTTTCCTCGGCAGGAGTAGATGGGTCGCTGGTGGTGGTAGAAGTAGAACCAGCTTCCATTTCATTATGGTAATCATTACGACCCCTAACGAAATACCATTTTTTCATTTCTTCAGGAGAAATGACAGCAGAAGGAGGAATGGAGATTTCAGGTTTCACGTCGTCATTAAACAAGTCAGAGAGAGTGGCAGCGACTTCAAAGTTACCGCCAATGACTGCCTGAACTTGGGCAGGGACTTGTTCATTTAGACACTGATGATGAAACCTGGAAGCTTTTGACCAGGAGGTCACAATCTTTTTAAGATTGGCAACTTCAAGCTTGAGTTTTTCATTCTCAAGCTGAACTTTTTGTGCCAGCAACTCATGAGATTGGAGTTCAACATGAACATTCCTCAGCTCATTGAGTTTTTCAGATTTGTCACTTAACTCTAAGGAGACAGAGTCAAGTTTCGATTGGATATCAGCTCGTATAGATTCAACGAACTGGATATCACACAGAAGAGATTCGAAGATTTTAGGTTTATCTTCATCAGAGGCAGAAGAGTGAGCACGTACCTTTTAATGGTGACATTTACCCACTGACTGGAAGAGACTTGGTCTTTAGTCAGTGCATCACCATCAGCGAGTGCCATAAGACACATGGCATCAACGTACTCTTCACTGTCTGAATCATCTGATTCAGCCCAGTCATATTCTTCAGTGACCAGCCCTTTTGCTGGTGTTTTTGCCTCCTCCATCTCAGCAACCTTTGCTTTAAGCTGATAGTATTTGTTCCTGTACTCATCAGCAGGTTTAGATGGGTTAGTTTTAGGAGCTGTTATAACACGATTTCTATCACTGAATTCAATTCATCAATGGCGGTTTCGATAGTGTGTGTTCTTGGTGTTTGTGTGTGTTTTGAGAGAGAATCGTAGGTAACTGTGTGTGAATTAACAGGTATAAAAGTTATACAAAGGTTATGTGTAATGTTATGATCTCTAAGGTATGAGAGGGCTATTTATAGTCTAATTCTACAATTATGCTAATTGTCACAATTAGCCCCTCAACCTTAGTAATCATTTATCTATGAATTAACAACAAGAAATTCCTCTAATCTAGATTACAATTTATCACTATTTTTGGATTTCTAACATTCTCCCCCTTAGTGATACATTGTAATGAAGTACGTGTTATATTGTCTTGTAGGAATGAATTTGATGAGCCCGGTGGTGAAGACAATTGGGGTGTTGAAACAAGTCTTCAAAGCTTTCTCTTTTGTCTTTGGAGAACTTGATTCAGTCTTGATCTTGGTCTTGAACTTCTTGAAGTTAAATCATGTGAGGATTCTCAATGTTCTTTTAGAACAGAGAATAATGAATGCGTGTGAGTCTTGAATGAAGAGAATAATGAAGTCGAACAAATGTGTGTGACTTGAATCTTCGAGAATTGTTGAATCATGAATCAGAGTTGTCTTTTGAAATGCGAAAGGTATGAATCTTGGTTTCGAATGTTTCAATCTTCGATTCTTGAGTGAAATTCAACTTTTCGATTCTTCAGTTTTAATTCTTGAATGAATTTCATCTTCTTGGAATAAAGTTTCATGAATATGAACTCTCCCCCTTGATGTATGCATTGGAGTTTCTTGAACAAAATGTTGTTGTATGACTTGAAGATCTTTGAATGAAGTGTGTTTGATGAAGACTCTGTTAAAGCTTTTACTTCTTTGACTTGAATCTTCTAACCAATCTCTGATCCTTTTTGAAGCTTTGATCTTTGTCATATCAATTCGAACACTTTGGAGAGTAAGCAATTGAATGAGATTTGGATGAAATTCTTACTAAGTAATCATGCTCCCCCTCAATCCATGATTATAAACATTTTGGAGCATCTTTGAGTGAAAATCTTTTCATCTTCGGTTTCATTCTTATCTTTGACGTCAATTCAGATTCCCCCTTTTTAAAAATCAAAATTTCAATCACCTAAAGTCTAGTGAAAATCTGAAACTATTGTCACATCATGAATAATTTTCTCCCCCTATACACAAACTTTGATAAGCCTAGAACTTTGATAAGCCTAAAACTTTGATAAGCCTAAACCCAATTGAAACAACCAAACACAAACTTTTCTCCTTGTTTCCTTATCAATTAGTGAATCAATCATAATATTTTCTCCCCCTCATAATGACATCATTGGGAACCAATGTCATTATGTACACATTTGATTGATTAAATGTCAAAAGAAACCATAAAGAAATTGCAACCATCAAAACATCAACCCAAACCATTAGCCCAACCCAAGAAATCCTAGGGGTGACTAAAATGTAAGATCGAAGTTGTTGGTACAAACGTTATATCATGGTGTTGGTGTTTTCTGTGTTTGTGTGATGAGAAATGAAACCGGATAAGAATGATCCGTTAGCATGTTCAAAAATCGAAAGGATTAATGAAATGACCGATTGAAATGTATAACATTTTTCTGATTTCCTATGTATCATTGAGATATGCACAAAACAATTCTCTAACATAGTTCAGTCTGCGGCTTTGCAACCACGAGATTGCTTCAAAGAATATAAATCATGGTTAACACTACCGCAGCATTTGATAACCACAATTTTATCCTTAAAGACTTTTTAGGGAAAACCGAGGTCACTTAGACTTCTTGTTAACTCAATAATCACATAAATGTAATTATGAGACCTACGTTCAACGTTGGAAAAGATGTTAGCATTGGTAGGATTTCCATTCGATCATCGTGGAATATCAATTGAGATATCACTACGAATGTTCCGGCTATATCACAAAGATAAGCAATTATATCACAAAGATATGACTCGAATGTGTTCTAATACAAATGAATGATGATCAAATTAATGACCAAACAAGATAGCTCTAGACACATCGTGATCAAAATGAAGTCGGGGACTGGAGCAGAATGTTGCCCTTTTTCAATATCAACATCTTCCAAATGAAGAGTCAATAGAAATGTGGAAATCTCCGTGAGAAATGAAACAAGTATTTGTTAAGAAACACTTGAGTGGTTGGAAAAGATGTTAGCATTGGTAGGATTTCCATTCGATCATCGTGGAATATCAATTGAGATATCACTACGAATGTTCCGGCTATATCACAAAGATAAGCAATTATATCACAAAGATAAGCAATTATATCACAAAGATATGACTCGAATGTGTTCTAATACAAATGAATGATGATCAAATTAATGACCAAACAAGATAGCTCTAGACACATCGTGATCAAAATGAAGTCGGGGACTGGAGCAGAATGTTGCCCTTTTTCAATATCAACATCTTCCAAATGAAGAGTCAATAGAAATGTGGAAATCTCCGTGAGAAATGAAACAAGTATTTGTTAAGAAACACTTGAGTGGTTAGGAAAAGATGTGCATTGCTTCACTGGGTCCATGAAGACTTCTTCAATATCGAAATTTCAACAAATGAAATCCGATAGGAACGTGTTTACCCGGCTTTTTGAGAATTTTGGGGAAGGCATTTGTTTCTTTTAGCCCTTTCTCACATCATATCACCTTAACCTCTCACTTTTCAACTTTACTCCCTCCATCCTATTTGCACGAAAACAACATCACTCAAAATACCCTCACTATCTAATGAAAGAAGTGAATACTCCGGGGTTAGAATTCATCGGCGATGATGAAATTCATGGAGTAAATTTTGAGAAATACTTATCACTCATGTGCAAACTAATCACCGAACTTCATTTGATTAAAAATCATTGGAAAAACATCAAATGTGTGTAAAAAAAATTTGGCACACATTTGAAGTTTTGAAAGTGTTTGAAATCACAAACTCCTCCTTAATCTATGCAAGAATAGATCAAAAAAGTTTTCCATAGAAAGGTGGAGCAAAAAAATGGTTTTTGTGAGATCAAAAAGTAGTAAAATCTTTGTTGTGATATTTTCGGAAAAATGTTTGAGAGTCTAAAGTCAACAACAATTTGAGAAAAACATAAAGTTTTGCTTCAACAACAATGTTGATAGTAAGACAGCTAGGGAGTACACAAAGGCGTTCAATCCTTCGCATCTTACAACAACAAGTTGGAGGCAATTAAAACATTTAAGCAAATGAAAATCCAATCAATTGTACAAGATAAGACAACAAGGGAGTACACAAAGGCGTTCGATCCTTTGCGTCTCATATCAACAATTGAGAGTTTTGAAAACTTTATTTGAACAACTTGATTGCTATCACACATACATACTCATATAAGACCACTTGGAAGTACACAAAGGCGTTCGATTCCATGTTATCTTATATCAATTTATATGTATAATAACAAAAGCTTAGAATGTAAAAACACTCTACAAATAAATATATCATTTAAGAACGGGTTGCATACATAGTATATGCAAGCCACTTTGAAATAAATATCTTTTTGTATTTGATTTTCTCTTTTCAAATTTTGTATTTTGTTTTTCTGAAATGTGTCAAGAATTCCTTCAAATGGAAAAAGAGTTAAGGTTTAAGATTTAACATACCTAGCTTGGAGATAAGAAAGTTAAACCTCTTTTCATCCAATGGTTTTGTGAACAAATCTGCAAGTTGAAAGTCAGTACCCACAAAGTAGAGCTCGATGTCACCTTTCTCAATATGATCTTTGAGAAAATGATATCTAACATCAATATGCTTTGAGCGAGAGTAGTTTACTGAGTTGACTGCAATGGAAATGGCACTCTGAGAATCACAATAGATAGGGATATGATCATATTTCAGACCATAATCAGTTAGTTGTGTCTTCATCCATAAAACTTGAGTGGTTAGGAAAAGATGTGCATTGCTTCACTGGGTCCATGAAGACTTCTTCAATATCGAAATTTCAACAAATGAAAATCCAATCAATTGTACAAGATAAGACAACAAGGGAGTACACAAAGGCGTTCAATCCTTCGCATCTTACAACAACAAGTTGGAGGCAATTAAAACATTTAAGCAAATGAAAATCCAATCAATTGTACAAGATAAGACAACAAGGGAGTACACAAAGGCGTTCGATCCTTTGCGTCTCATATCAACAATTGAGAGTTTTGAAAACTTTATTTGAACAACTTGATTGCTATCACACATACATACTCATATAAGACCACTTGGAAGTACACAAAGGCGTTCAATCCTTCGCATCTTACAACAACAAGTTGGAGGCAATTAAAACATTTAAGCAAATGAAAATCCAATCAATTGTACAAGATAAGACAACAAGGGAGTACACAAAGGCGTTCAATCCTTCGCATCTTACAACAACAAGTTGGAGGCAATTAAAACATTTAAGCAAATGAAAATCCAATCAATTGTACAAGATAAGACAACAAGGGAGTACACAAAGGCGTTCAATCCTTCGCATCTTACAACAACAAGTTGGAGGCAATTAAAACATTTAAGCAAATGAAAATCCAATCAATTGTACAAGATAAGACAACAAGGGAGTACACAAAGGCGTTCGATCCTTTGCGTCTCATATCAACAATTGAGAGTTTTGAAAACTTTATTTGAACAACTTGATTGCTATCACACATACATATTGCAAACATTATATCTGGGCAAGATGCTGTTAGGTACAACAACGAACCAATCATACTCATTTCAAAATGATTAACCATAAGAGATGAAAAGTTTCGGCAAAATGTTTGACTGGTCGACCCAAAGATAATGTCATCAACATATATTTGAACAAGTAGAACGTGCTTACCTTGTTTGCGAATGAACAAGGTAGGGTCAATTGTGCCTTTGGTAAAGCCACCTCTTAGTAAGAAAGTAGTTAAAGAATCATACCATGCTCGGGGTGCTTGCTTAAGACCGTAGAGAGCCTTGTCTAACCTGTAGACATGGTTTGGCCTTTGAGGATCAACAAAACCTTCTGGTTGATCAACGTAAACTTCTTCTTTGAGGTCATCATTCAAGAAAGCAGTCTTCACATCCATTTGAAACACAGTAAAGTTTCTGAATGCGGCATAAGCTAAGAATATCCGAATGGCCTCCATTCTTGCTACTGGAGCAAAAGTTTCGTCGAAGTCAACACCAGGTTGTTGGCAATAACCCTTTGCAACAAGTCGAGCTTTATTCCTTACTACCACTCCATTCTCATCCTTTTTGTTTTTGAATATCCACTTTGTTCCTATTGGATCATCTTTTCTTGGATTTGGAACTAATCTCCATACCTTCAGTCTTTCAAATTGCGCGAGTTCATCTTGCATTGCCTTAACCCACTCTGGATCACGAAGAGCTTCAGATACGGTTTTGGGTTCGATGTTGCTAAGAGAAAGTGCAACAAGACACTCATTTACTGAGGTACGAGTAGTTACTCCTGCTTGTGGATCTCTAATTATTTGATCAGTAGGATGGTCTTTCTGCATACGTGTCCACTTGTGAGCATGAGGAAGAGGATCATGTTGTTGAAGATCAACATCACCATCATTAAAACTTGAGTTTTGTTGAGAGATGGAGTCATAACTTGGTATAACTCTTTCCTCATAAGCTGGATGATCAAAATCAAGTGGTACATACACATTTGGAGTGTTTAATGGATTTGTTGTCTGAGTTAATCGAGAAGGTTGTTCTTGAACATTCACTTGAGAAGCATTATCAGGAGAGGATGGTGGAGAAGTATCAGTAGAAGAGGATTCTTGCTCTGAAGAACTTGATGAAGATTCATGAATGTTGTCAGGAACTGGATCGTTGTTATGCAGAGGTTCATTGTTTTGAATTGGTTCAACGATGACATGAGGTTCTTGATCATGAATCGGTTTTGAATTATAGAATTCTTCAAAAAGAATATCTAATTCATCACTTGTTGGAGTTGGAAACTTCTTGAATTTTGAAGCTAAGGTAGAATTCCTTGTAGAAGTACTTGAAGCACTTGAATCATTACTTGTTGGTAGCAAACTTTCTTGCTCAAAAATCATGCCTGACATCTCATCAAACCAAACATTCATTGTTTCTTGAATTGTGTTGGTTCGACGATTATAGATTCGATAGGCAATTGATGTTTTGGAATAACCAACAAAATATCCTTCATCACCTTTCTTCTCGAACTTTCCAAGATTCTCTCGATCATTCAAAGTATAACAAACACACCCAAATATATGAAAGTAGTTGATGTTGGGTTTGCGTTTGTTAATAACCTCATAAGGAGTCTTTTCAAAACGCTGATTGATAATGGACCGATTCTGAGTGTGACATGCAGTGTCAACAGCTTCAGCCCACATATTGGATGGCAATTTGGAATAAGCAAGCATTGTCCTTGCTGCTTCCACCAACGATCGATTTCTCCTTTCAACAACACCGTTTTGTTGTGGGGTGCGAACTGCTGAGAATTGATGAGTGATACCTTTGGATTTGCAGAATTCATCAAGAACAGCATTCTTGAACTCAGTTCCGTTATCCGAACGGATGTAACGAACTGGAAGTTGAAGATTTACTTGAGTATTAGTGATGAAATCTATCAACATCTGAGTTGTTTCATCTTTGGATGCAAGGAACTTGACCCAAGTATATCTTGAATAATCATCAACAATAACCAAGATGTATTTCTTCCCATTTCGGCTTTGTACTTTCATCGGCCCACAAAGATCCATGTGAAGCAAATGAAGAGGTGCTAAAGAATTTGGAGATTTCTTCGGTTTATGAGAAGCTCTCTTAATCTTCCCAACAGCACAAGAAGGACAAACATGCTCACTTTCATACTTATAGTCAGGTAAGCCTTTAACAAGATGCTTGTTGACTAAAGTATTGATGGTTTGAAAATTCAGATGAGAAAGCCTTCTATGCCATAACCAAGAATTCTTTGAAGTAGCCTTTGAAATGAGACAAATATTATCGGTTGGTTGATTATCATCGAGATTGACGGTAAAAAGATTATCATCACGGTCACCACAAAGAATATCAACTCCATCTAGAGTTTGGACTTTGCAAAGAGATTTTCGAAACAGAACTTGAAGATTGTTATCACAGAATTGTCCAACACTGAACAAGTTGTGACTTAATCCTTCAACATAGTGAACTTTCTTGATGATAATTCCATTTCTTTCAATGTCTCCATAACCTAAGATAGGAGCGAAATTGTTGTTTCCAAAGCGAACTGTTCCCATGAATCTTTCAACAAAATTCTTGAGCAAAGATTTATTTCCAGTCATGTGCTTCGAACACCCGGAATCGAGTATCCAAACACAGATGGTTATTTCCTGCAATCAAAGAAATTTAACCGTTTTTAGGTACCCACTTGAAGACGGGTCCTTTATGGTTAGTTAAAACAGGCAGGGTATATAACTTAGGAATCGCATTCAAACATGTTTTTGAATCAACATAAGCATTGACAAGCACATTATCAACAAACACATTTGAATAAAAAGTACGAACATTCACATGAGAATTAAAAGTAACATGTCTACAAGCATCAACTTCAGTCACACAAGTACGGGAATTAAGATTGTTTACAAGCTCACAAGGCCTTGCCTTGGCATTTTCAACATTATTTAACAAAGAAAAATTGTTTTTCCTAACATGAACACCCTTCCTCCTATTAACATGCTTTCTCCTTTTTGTTTTCTTCTTTTTCTCAACATCCTTTTGATTACTAGTGATCTTAGGTACTAATGTCTTAGCAACCCATTCAGCACCACTAGTTATACTCTTTCCACCTGTTGAATTGAAATTAAGAAAATTAGAACTAGGAGTTTTAAACACTTTCATCTTTTTGAAATCTTTTGAAAAATCAGGAATCTTGGTGTCCAACTTCACATCATGGTTAGTCTCGGAAATTAGGTCAACTTGAACTGACACATCTTTGGTTTCACAAAAAAATTGAGTAGAGGTATCAACACCTATACTAGCACTAGGCTTAGGGTGAACAACTAACTCATCAACATTGTTGCATGTGAAAAACCTATAGAAGTACCATATCAAAACTAAACTATATGCAAGTTCTTCATTAGAAAAATCAGATTGCACATAATCCTCAGCTATAAATGTAGCAGTATTTTGACAAGTACATCCAAAAGAATCAGTCAAGGTCTGAGTAGAGGTATCAACACCTATACTAGCACTAGGCTTAGGGTGAACAACTAACTCATCAACATTGTTGCATGTGAAAAACCTATAGAAGTACCATATCAAAACTAAACTATATGCAAGTTCTTCATTAGAAAAATCAGATTGCACATAATCCTCAGCTATAAATGTAGCAGTATTTTGACAAGTACATCCAAAAGAATCAGTCAAGGTCTGAGTAGAGGTATCAACACCTATACTAGCACTAGGCTTAGGGTGAACAACTAACTCATCAACATTGTTGCATGTGAAAAACCTATAGAAGTACCATATCAAAACTAAACTATATGCAAGTTCTTCATTAGAAAAATCAGATTGCACATAATCCTCAGCTATAAATGTAGCAGTATTTTGACAAGTACATCCAAAAGAATCAGTCAAGGTCTGAGTAGAGGTATCAACACCTATACTAGCACTAGGCTTAGGGTGAACAACTAACTCATCAACATTGTTGCATGTGAAAAACCTATAGAAGTACCATATCAAAACTAAACTATATGCAAGTTCTTCATTAGAAAAATCAGATTGCACATAATCCTCAGCTATAAATGTAGCAGTATTTTGACAAGTACATCCAAAAGAATCAGTCAAGGTCTGAGTAGAGGTATCAACACCTATACTAGCACTAGGCTTAGGGTGAACAACTAACTCATCAACATTGTTGCATGTGAAAAACCTATAGAAGTACCATATCAAAACTAAACTATATGCAAGTTCTTCATTAGAAAAATCAGATTGCACATAATCCTTAGTTAGCGAAATTGTGCTAGACTTAGACACCTTAGGAATAGAACTAGATTGAGAGCTAGATTGAGAAGCATTAGGGTAGTCTTTCGGAAGTTTCACTTTGGTGTACTTTGTCCTGTGTGGGGTCTCAGCTTGTTCCTTTTTGACATGTTTCACAGGGGTAGCAATAAAGGTTTCTAATTTAATGGTCTTTGGTTCAGTCTCGACGAGTTTGGTCTTAACTCGTTTCTTTGAGTAATATGAAGTTGGAGCTTTGGACAATGGTTTTTGTGATTCCACTTTTGTTTTCACTTTGATTTTGGTAGATTCAATCTTTTTCTCAGTTTCTGAATCAAAAACATATTCTCCCTCCATGAATTTATCAAAATCATCTTTCGTGAAATCTTTTGAAAAATCAGGAATCTTGGTGTCCAACTTCACATCATGGTTAGTCTCGGAAATTAGGTCAACTTGAACTGACACATCTTTGGTTTCACAAAAAAATTGAGTAGAGGTATCAACACCTATACTAGCACTAGGCTTAGGGTGAACAACTAACTCATCAACATTGTTGCATGTGAAAAACCTATAGAAGTACCATATCAAAACTAAACTATATGCAAGTTCTTCATTAGAAAAATCAGATTGCACATAATCCTCAGCTATAAATGTAGCAGTATTTTGACAAGTACATCCAAAAGAATCAGTCAAGGTCTGAGTAGAGGTATTGGTAGATGAATCACAAGTAGTTTGTGTAGAATTGTCTACTAAAGCACTTTGGTCAGTTTGAGTAAAAGCAATCTCACAAACTTTCTTAGTATCAACAACAATACATTTATCCTCTGAATTCGGACTTTGAGACTTGAGATGATCAATAACTTTTTGTTGAGATTCTACCTTTTGTTGTAAACCTTCTATTTGTTTTTCCAAAAATGTGGTTGGAAAATACATTTTAGTTGGTTTAGGTGGAGTACAGACAGATTCTTGGTTTTGAAAATTTGATTCAATTTCTTCCAATTTGAAAATTGAAGATTCTTTTGTTTTGTATGAATCATTTATTGCATCATAATTAACCAAAAATTCTTGTTTTGGTATTCTCTCAACTTCATCAGTCTCAAATTCGTCATTCAATGGACGAATAAATTGTTGTATCATACCAAGTCGTAGGAATTTTTCATCATACAAGGGTTCAATTCCCTCTTTGGCTTTTTGCAATGGTGTGATATTCTTAAATCCCAACCCTAGAAGAAGTTCTGTTTTGTCAATTTTTGACTTGTTGAAATAGGCAGTGAAATTCAAGAGAGGATTTTGTTCAACTTTATATAACTTTTCTTGATAGAAAAGTATATTCTTTTTAAATTCCTCAACTTGTTTTTCAAGATTCTCAATCTCAATGCCTTTTAGAAAACAATTATGATTTAAATCAGAAATCTTCCTTTCGAATTCAACATTGTTTGGTTTAGCTTCTTGGAGCTTTTTATTAAGAATATCAACATCCATTTGTCTTGCATTTGCCCGAAGCCATTCATTGGTCTTTTGAATTTCAAGATCTTGATTGGCCTTTTCAAGATCATGAATGGTCTTTTCAAGATTTTGACATTTTTGTAATAACTTAGAATCAGGAGAGACATTCAACTCACATTCTTTGACCAACATCTCATCTTTGTATGCTTGAAAATCTTTTTTAATAGCATCATGTTCAAAAAGTAATTTGGAATGTTCTTCCAGAAGTTTTGAAAATTCACTTTTAGAAAATGAAATACTATTTTTCAACTTTTTGTTTTTGTTGGCTAAAGAATTGATATGAGTTGTTAAATTTGATAGGGCTAATCTACATGACTCTTTGTCCTTAATCAAAGAAAAAGTAGAGTCGAGATTTACCTCATCATCTGGGTATTCATCATCAGTGCTTTCTTCTTTAAAGACTTTGTTCTTGGCCAACCTTGCCATATAGCAAACATTAGCAGAGAGATCTTGATCTTCATCATCTGTGAGTAACAGCCATTTGTCATCTTCAGCTAGCAATGCATGTCCTGCTTCGACTTGTTTGGCTAACAGCATCTTCTGCTTGTAATACTCATAGTTCCGCTTTCGAGGTTGTTTGCAATCAACAGCAAAATGTCCAGGAATACCACAATTGTAGCACTTTTTGTCTGATGCCTTACCCTTCTCAACAACTTGTTTCTCATAAATTTCCTTCTTTTCACCATACCTTGATCCATTAGCTTCACCTTGCTCATTACTCCTTGGATGATAGTGTTCCTTCTTGGGAAATGCACTTGTAGAAGAAGTGCGGAGATTGTTGTTTGTTGGCCTCGCTTTGTAAAATTTCCTCTTGAAATGCTTTGTTACCGCGGTAAGAGCTTGATATAGTTCATCTGAAACACCATCTCTTGTAGCCATCAGATCATCTCCCTCCTCATCAGACGAAGAAACAACTACCATTTGCCTGTTAAGAGCTTCATAAATCTTCTTCTCAACTATCAATGCCAAAGGATCAGAAGATACAACTTCTGGCATTTTGTTTGATGAAGCTTTGTTTAGGACTTGGTTTTCATTGAGTTTGAAAGATTCATAAAGAGTATGAATGGTGAACTTGGTCAGATTTTGATGTTGCTTGATCTGTGTTCCAAAATCTTCCCATTCTGGACCAAGAGCTTTGATGAATTTGATGTTTAGCTCAATCTCTGTTTTCTTGACATTGTTCTTCCTCAGCTCATTTATGACATTACAGAATCTGTAGTAGACAGCTTCAAGAGTTTCATTAGGCAATTTCGCGAAGTTGTCAAACTCAGTCAAAATATTGGTCAATCTTATCGTCGAAGTCACGTCAGCTCCTTCCATCTGTCTAGCCACCTCATCCCATATCTCCTTGGCCGTATCATAAGAATCAACAGAGCCATAGATTTCATCTGGTAGAGCTTTGTATAAGCATGACCTAGCTCTGTTATCTGCAGCTGTTCGATCTTTTTGTTCAGCATTCAAAAGATCAGGAGTTAGAATTATTGCATCAGTAGTGGGATGGCGATGAACGGCAAGTCCATTAATGATGGAATCTTTCATCATATGACCATTTGTTTGACTTTCCACATAGTCCATAAATCTTTTCTTCCATAGTCCATAGGAACCACGGTAGAGAACTGGAGGTCTTGTATCTGAACCCAATGCCAATGCTTCACGAGAAGCCATTTGAGATTGATTTGATTTGAAAGATTGGATTGAATTAAGAACAGAAAATGAAACGATCTTGAGAAGATCGTCCTTGGTAAGATCGTCTTGGGTGAGATCGTCTTGAGTGAGATCGTCTTGAGTAAGATCGTCTTAGGATTTTGATGAAATTTGGTTAAGTCTTGAAATTGAAACGATCTTGAGAAGTCGTCCTTGGTAAGATCGTCTTGGGTGAGATCGTCTTAGGTTTCTAGGAAATGAGACGATCTTGGTTGAAGATCGTCTTAGGTTTCTAGGAAATGAGACGATCTTGGTTGAAGATCGTCTTAGGTTTCAAAGAAATGAAATGATCTTGGTGAAGATCGTCTTAGGATTTTGATGAAATTTGGTTAAGTTGAAATGAAACGATCTTGAGAAGAACAGAAAATGAAACGATCTTGAGAAGAACAGAAAATGAAACGATCTTGAGAAGAACAGAAAATGAAACGATCTTGAGAAGAACAGAAAATGAAACGATCTTGAGAAGAACAGAAAATGAAACGATCTTGAGAAGATCGTCCTTGGTAAGATCGTCTTGGGTGAGATCGTCTTAGGATTTTGATGAAATTTGGTTAAGTCTTGAAATTGAAACGATCTTGAAATGAAACGGTCTTGAAATGAAACGGTCTTGAAAATGAAACGGTCTTGAAATGAAAATGTTCTTGAAATGAAGTGATCTTGAAATGAAACGGTCTTGAAAATGAAACGGTCTTGAAATGAAAATGTTCTTGAAATGAAATGGTCTTGAAATGAAAATGTTCTTGAAATGAAATGATCTTGAAATGAAACGGTCTTGAATTAAAGTGATTTTGGATTGAAATGATTCAAGGAACTGGGACGATCTTGGTTGAAGATCGTCTTAAGTTTCAAAGAAATGAAATGATCTTGGTGAAGATCGTCTTAGGTTTCTAGGAAATGAAACGATCTTGGTGAAGATCGTCTTAGGTTTCTAGGAAATGAGACGATCTTGGTTGAAGATCGTCTTGTTTTCTTTCTCAAAACTTATAAGTATTTGAATTGACCAAACCAATCCTTTCGGATTAATTAGCCAGAAACAAACACTTCACAACACACACTTGTCTAGAACGATCTTGTGAAGATCGTCTAACAAGCCACAATGCACAAGAATGAAAAACGAGCTTTGAACGACTAAGACGATCTTAGGAAGATCGTCCTAGTGAAGATCGTTTTGGAGTCATCTTCTTCATTTTATCAGTTTTCCAGAAAAAACTCCATTAACAACAAAAAAAAACTCCATTAACAACAAAAAAAACTTCAATATCTTTTGAATTACTGGGAGTTAGATCACGAAATCACTTGCAAACTTATTGAATTCATGTCCGCAACAAGTTTATGAACAAAATTCAACACAAAACACAACAGATTCAAATCCCTCAAAATTCGCGCCAAAAACTCAAAATTCAACACAAAACACAACAGATTCAAATCCCTCAAAATTCGCGCCAAAAACTCAAAATTCAATCTCGAGATTTAGATTGAATTGGAACTTGAAACTTGACAGGATTATGTTATCAATAACCACGAATCTATTGGTGAACAAATAATTGTGATTTTATGTGATTTGAAGTGTGAATTTTGATGAACCAGACGGTGAAAAATATGAACAGAATTGTAAATAATTTTGATTTTGTTGAATTTGTGATTGAATTCAGTTATGGATCTTCATCAGAATGATGTTTTGCTCTGATACCACTTGTTATAACACGATTTCTATCACTGAATTCAATTCATCAATGGCGGTTTGGATAGTGTGTGTTCTTGGTGTTTGTGTGTGTTTTGAGAGAGAATCGTAGGTAACTGTGTGTGAATTAACAGGTATAAAAGTTATACAAAGGTTATGTGTAATGTTATGATCTCTAAGGTATGAGAGGGCTATTTATAGTCTAATTCTACAATTATGCTAATTGTCACAATTAGCCCCTCAACCTTAGTAATCATTTATCTATGAATTAACAACAAAAAAAACTTCAATATCTTTTGAATTACTGGGAGTTAGATCACGAAATCACTTGCAAACTTATTGAATTCATGTCCGCAACAAGTTTATGAACAAAATTCAACACAAAACACAACAGATTCAAATCCCTCAAAATTCGCGCCAAAAACTCAAAATTCAATCTCGAGATTTAGATTGAATTGGAACTTGAAACTTGACAGGATTATGTTATCAATAACCACGAATCTATTGGTGAACAAATAATTGTGATTTTATGTGATTTGAAGTGTGAATTTTGATGAACCAGACGGTGAAAAATATGAACAGAATTGTAAATAATTTTGATTTTGTTGAATTTGTGATTGAATTCAGTTATGGATCTTCATCAGAATGATGTTTTGCTCTGATACCACTTGTTATAACACGATTTCTATCACTGAATTCAATTCATCAATGGCGGTTTGAATAGTGTGTGTTCTTGGTGTTTGTGTGTGTTTTGAGAGAGAATCGTAGGTAACTGTGTGTGAATTAACAGGTATAAAAGTTATACAAAGGTTATGTGTAATGTTATGATCTCTAAGGTATGAGAGGGCTATTTATAGTCTAATTCTACAATTATGCTAATTGTCACAATTAGCCCCTCAACCTTAGTAATCATTTATCTATGAATTAACAACAAGAAATTCCTCTAATCTAGATTACAATTTATCACTATTTTTGGATTTCTAACAGGAGCAGCAGGAGTTGGAAGAGCAACTCTGCACTCCTTTTGGTAGTGTCCCTTCCTACCACATCTCCAGCACTCCTCTTGAGACTTGTCAACAGGAGGCTTATATGGAGCAACCGACTTACGGTTGTTCCATTTTCGCGAGTACCTCTTGCCAGCGACTAGGGCAAAATCCATAAAGTCGCTGAACATCTCTTGTTTCTCATCAGAGTCGAGATCATTAACAAGAGATTGAATAGGAGGTGGGAGATGGGAGAAGCTGGCACCATTATTAAGATTAATGGGCTCAGCAGAGACAAGGGCAAGGGGGTCAAGAACAGAATAAGCAGAAGAAGAAGTAGAAGAAGAAGAGGGACCAGCACTATGTTGTGCGTCAGCAGCAGCCCTTAAAGTTTGAGCAAGAGCTCTCTCTTCAAACTGAAGCATGCCAAAGAGAGATTCAAGATCAAGACCATTGAGTCGCTCTGTGGTCCTAAGGATTTGTCTCAATCCTTGCCACTTGATAGGAAGACTATCAATGAATTTGTGGCACACCTCAAAGTTGTCATGGGTGATACCAACATTGGTCATGTCATTTAGCAACCCTTTAAATCGGGTATAAGTGCCATTGAGACCTTCAGAAGGGAGAGAAAAGAATTTTTCATAGGCTCTTTTAAGGTCAATCTTTTTAGTGGCGATTGTAGCAGTAGAGCCCTCATACATGCTACATAATCTATCCCAGACTTCTTTAGAAGTGGGATATTTGATGATGAGCTTCATGATGTCAGTAGGAAGAGTGGAGACAATCATGTTTTTGAGCCTGGAATCAAGATTTACCAGTCTACGCTCATCATCGGTCCATTGTACCTCTAGTTTGACAATGTCAATCACAATCTCAGGAGCATCAGCAGTTGCTCCTGGTGTTCTTTGTACCAGAGTAGGTACGTATGGACCTTTGGTCATTATGGTTATAAGGTAGGGTTCTACACCAACTATGTGAAGAAGCATTCTTTCCTTCCAAGATCCAAAGTCTTCAGGCTCGAATCTTGGGGGAACAGACACGTAACCAAAGTCACGTGTGTTCACAAGAGTTGGTATAGTAGACATGTTCTTGTACTTTAAGAAAGAAATAAGTATGCAAACAGATCTTTGTTTCAATGATTTAGAAACAGTGGCTCTGATACCACTTGACAGTCCACGATTTGCACACTTATAATTAATTAATCTAGACAAGAAAGTAAATAGAAAGTAAAGAACAAGAACAAGAGTAAAGTTCAAGTATTAAGAAACTATGCAAGTCTAATCATATATATCATTGATTAAACAGTGAATACATGGTCGATATTACAACTTGTCTTACAAGAAAATACAAGAACATACAATTGTTAAGTTTTAGACTAACTAGAAAACTTAAACAATTACAAAGAGAATAAGTGACACACACTTAAATGGTGACTAACACAAAGTGTAAATGATGCGGCTGTGTTGCTTTATATAGGGGAGGAATTAGGGCAACACAGCCTTACAATGATCGTGATAGAATGGTGGTTGTCGACTTCTCATAGGCTCGAAGTACTTGATCCAGGAGCCTTTGTCTTCTTTACCAAAACGGGTATGAAAGAGAAAACCCTTGTTTTGGTCCCAACTTTACCTTTGCCATATAAGGTAATATTCAGTTGGAAGAACCACCATGTGACTTCTTGTCTTCTTGTGATTTGAAAACTTCCCGCCTTGACACACAATTGGGAAGTAAACCACCCGCTGACGAGAGTCACTGACTTCGCTGATGACTCGCTGACGACACACGTCAGCGACCCTTGACTCATCAACCCCATTTCATTCAAAAAAAACACACACACACATACAAATTTAAAAACAATCCACCATTTCATAAAACAAAAATGTCAAGTTCCGACGAAGATTCAACATCATACATTCGTAGGTACACAATAGATCCAGAAATTTTGAACACATTTGTTACTTTTTTGGAAGATGAAGAAAGAGAAGCCGAGAGCTCCACACGGTTGAACATACCAAGAGCACCAAGAAGGTACATACCCAGAAACGGCAACCCGTTTATTTAATCATTACTTCGCCCCGGAACCCGTCTATCCTCCTGATTATTTTCGAAGGCGTTTTCGAATGCCCAAGGAAATGTTTATCCGTATAGTGAAGGACATACAATCCTTTAACGCCATACAAACTTAAACAATTACAAAGAGAATAAGTGACACACACTTATGGTGACAAACACAAAGTATAAATGATGCGGCTGTGTTGCTTTATATAGGGGAGGAATTAGGGCAACACAGCCTTACAATGATTGTGATAGAATGGTGGTTGTCGACTTCTCATAGGCTCGAAGTACTTGGATCCAGGAGCCTTTGTCTTCTTTACCAAAACGGGTATGAAAGAGAAAACCCTTGTTTTGGTCCCAACTTTACCTTTGCCATATAAGGTAATATTCAGTTGGAAGAACCACCATGTGACTTCTTGTCTTCTTGTGATTTGAAAACTTCCCGCCTTGACACACAATTGGGAAGTAAACCACCCGCTGACGAGAGTCACTGACTTCGCTGATGACTCGCTGACGACACACGTCAGCGAATCCTTGACTCAACAACCCCATTTCATTCAAAAAAAACACACACACACATACAAATTTAAAAACAATCCACCATTTCATAAAACAAAAATGTCAAGTTCCGACGAAGATTCAACATCATACATTCGTAGGTACACAATAGATCCAGAAATTTTGAACACATTTGTTACTTTTTTGGAAGATGAAGAAAGAGAAGCCGAGAGCTCCACACGGTTGAACATACCAAGAGCACCAAGAAGGTACATACCCAGAAGCGGCAACCCGTTTATTTAATCATTACTTCGCCCCGGAACCCGTCTATCCTCCTGATTATTTTCGAAGGCGTTTTCGAATGCCCAAGGAAATGTTTATCCGTATAGTGAAGGACATACAATCCTTTAACGCCATACAAATTTAAAAACAATCCACCATTTCATAAAACAAAAATGTCAAGTTCCGACGAAGATTCAACATCATACATTCGTAGGTACACAATAGATCCAGAAATTTTGAACACATTTGTTACTTTTTTGGAAGATGAAGAAAGAGAAGCCGAGAGCTCCACACGGTTGAACATACCAAGAGCACCAAGAAGGTACATACCCAGAAACGGCAACCCGTTTATTTAATCATTACTTCGCCCCGGAACCCGTCTATCCTCCTGATTATTTTCGAAGGCGTTTTCGAATGCCCAAGGAAATGTTTATCCGTATAGTGAAGGACATACAATCCTTTAACGCCATACAACCATTACCGGCTCACTTTCAATACTTTCACAATCCTCCTTTCGATGTCGTGGGTACTCCCACTTTAAACATTTTTCAAAAATGTACTTCCGCTGTACGCCAGCTGGCGTACGCTGCCAGCGCCGACCAATTAGATGAGTACTTGGAAATGGGTCGACAAACGTCATACGATTCTTTGGACAACTTTTGTAAGTGCATTGTTCAATTGTATCACACAGAGTATATGAGAAAACCGACCCAAGAAGATGTTGATCGACTGACCGCGAAACATTTGGAGGTGCATGGTTTTCCGGGTATGCTCGGAAGCGTTGATTGTATGCACTGGCCATGGAGAAACTGCCCCACCGCATGGCAAGGCCAATACACTCGTGGCGACAAAGGACACCCCACGATTATGCTTGAAGCGTTGCTTCATATGATTTGTGGATTTGGCATGCTTACTTTGGACCAGCCGGTTCGAACAACGACATAAACGTACTCAATGAATCTGACTTGTTCGACCAGCTCCTTGAAGATAGAGCTCCTGTGGTCAACTTTACCGCTAATGGCGAGCAGTTTACAAAGGGTATTATCTAGCCGACGGTATTTATCCTGAATGGTCTACACTTGTGAAGTCTTTCAAGTGTCCCATGGACCCCAAGACCACAAAGTTCAAGCGCTATCAAGAAGCTGCAAGGAAAGACGTAGAGCGTGCATTTGGGGTGCTTCAAGGTCGTTGGCAAATCCTCACTCATGGAGCGCGTCCAATGAGCATCAACAAAATTAAACGTATGATGTACACTTGTGTGATTTTGCACAACATGGTCGTTGATCATAACGGTCGTGCAATTAGTCCTCTCGATTTGGAGTTAATTCCACCCGAGAGGCCAGTTCGTACTTGGGACCAACGAGTTGGAACACAGTTACGTATGATGGGGGAGTTACGTGATCGAGCGACTCACAACCGTCTTCGAGGCGCTCTAGTCGAACACATTTGGAACTTGCCGGAAAACCATCGTCAACGTTGAAGTTTTTTTTTAATAATAATGTAAAACTTGTCTTTATTTATTTATCGTGTTGTTTTTTTTTTCTAGATGTAATCTGTTTTAATTTTATTAATGTAATGTTTTAATTTAATAAAAGTAAGTTTATTTTATTTTAAGATAAATATAAAATAGAAATAAATAAAAGTGTGGAAGAGAGGTAGGTTAGGTTGGTAGTGAGTGTGGAAGAAGTGATTTAGGAGAGAAAAGCTGATGTGGAGGAGAATGATGTTGTCGGTTGCAATGCAATAAGTTTCCAACAACACCCACTTTTTATTCATCTTTTTTTCCCCCAACTATTTTCCTGTTCACAATCAGCAGTAATTAGGGTTTCAACTACAAGACCCACCACTTAATTTACAAAATTCAGGTCTGTTTTTCAATCTTAACTTGTTTTATACAACAAATCTTGATAATTTAGCCCATACCCATATGTTTATTTGTGTAAAGTTTGCATCTTTTTTTACTTATATTCATATGTTCTTATTCTGTTATTATATCTGGTTAAGTGCTTGAAAATGTATATATCTATATAACACGAAATGTATAGTAGGAGATACATTTTTAAGCAGCTATCCCTATTATATTATTTTGTTATGTAATGTAACTTGTCTCACATTGGAATAAAAATATAAGCTTGATGCCGTTATTAGTCCTAAGTTTTCGGCTACCAATACCTTCTACCATGGTTTTAAGTTGTAATTGGAAGGTATTGGGCAGACCATGCCTTTGGACCAAGTTCTTGAAAATGTGAGAAGGCCCCTTGAAATGACAGTTTTGTACAAAAGACACCGAATATGTGATTCACAAATGGCTTTATGCGATGCACGGTATATTTTTTGGATGAAAACGTTAAACACATAAGCACCTACTAGTTTTTGCTTTGTGAAAGTCACTTCTTGTGCAACTATAAAGAGCCGTAAGAAAGAAAAGAAATAAATTATTCACGCGACAAAGTAAAAATGTTGTGCCTTAACCGACTTGAATTTGACTGTAATGTTTTGCTAGAACTTATATTCATATGTTCTTATTCTGTTATTATATCTGGTTAAGTGCTTGAAAATGTATATATCTATATAACACGAAATGTATAGTAGGAGATACATTTTTAAGCAGCTATCCCTATTATATTATTTTGTTATGTAATGTAACTTGTCTCACATTGGAATAAAAATATAAGCTTGATGCCGTTATTAGTCCTAAGTTTTCGGCTACCAATACCTTCTACCATGGTTTTAAGTTGTAATTGGAAGGTATTGGGCAGACCATGCCTTTGGACCAAGTTCTTGAAAATGTGAGAAGGCCCCTTGAAATGACAGTTTTGTACAAAAGACACCGAATATGTGATTCACAAATGGCTTTATGCGATGCACGGTATATTTTTTGGATGAAAACGTTAAACACATAAGCACCTACTAGTTTTTGCTTTGTGAAAGTCACTTCTTGTGCAACTATAAAGAGCCGTAAGAAAGAAAAGAAATAAATTATTCACGCGACAAAGTAAAAATGTTGTGCCTTAACCGACTTGAATTTGACTGTAATGTTTTGCTAGAAATCACAGTGAGTAATTGTTCAGATTTTTTCATTTTGCATACTTTTATTTGCTAATTCAATCATACATTGGTAACTAAACTCATGATTAACATATACATTACTTTTATGATTGACTTTAGTTTGGTTTAGGAATGTCACATTTATTCAAAACCAGACTTCAAAACTATGCTCAAAAAAGAAACATGGCATTCCCTACGTATACGTGTGAGATGCAAGGCCCGCCACATAGTCGGCTTTTCAAAGCTCATGTCACCATTGATGGAAATACTTATGTGGGACCCGAATTTTGCACCACATTGAAAGATGCAGAACACGCAGCTGCTAAAGTAGCGTTCATGTCATTATCTCCCGAAGGAGAACAACAAGTTCGGTCATAAACTATGTGTTTTTGTTGTTTTACACTTTACAGTGGTAGTACTTTGCTATTCTTTGTGAATTCATTGTTCCTTTTTGTTTTCGATTCAGGATGATTGTCTATATAAAAGTGTGTTGCAAGAATTGCCCATTTATACCACAGATCGAACCGGACCTCCTCATGTTCCCTGTTTTTTCTCTTCAGTTCAGATAGCAGGTAGGGCGGACAATGCACATGCTCTTTTTTTATAATAGAGTTTTGCTGTGTTTGCTGTGTATAAATGTTTTAGAAAACGGTTTTGTTATGGTAGTGTATATTTTAATCAGAAAGTTTTGGGTCGTTTACTAAACAGATGACCGCTATGTGGGGGGAAATTTTTTGAAACGGTCGTATTTCAAGGGTGTTTTGTCAAACAAGTTTTCGAAAAAAAAAATTGTACAACAAGGTAAACCGGTAATGCTAATACCGGTTTCGAATTTTTGCCTCGAACCCGGTATTAGCATTACCGGTTTCAGATAAAGGTAAATTGAAACCGGTATTTCAATTACCGGTTTCAGAGTTTTGCAGGAAAACAGTAACTAACAGTGTGCAGGACAGCGTGCAGTAGGGATGATGTGACAACACACTCAAACCGGTAATTCCAAAACCGGTTTCAAATGTCGCGACAAAAAAGGACATGCAACGTAGCAGACTTGTTAGTTTATATATACATGCATATTTTCTGATAGATGTTCACGCAAACATAAGCAAACATATAACCAAACATATATTTCTCAGTTTTCAATCATCAACAAAACCAGTATTTTCAAAATCAAAAATGGCCTCTGTTAATGTTAGTTGTGTACCAAGAAACCCAAAGTTGTTGTGGTTACAAGCTCCAGATGTGCATCGCACATAAATATTATGTTTTTTATAATGTTTATTAATTGATATTTTATAAAAGAAAAACAAAGTCGATATAAAACTTAGATAAAAATAATACATACTCAAAATAACGATATAAAACTTAGATAAAAATAATACATACTCAAAAAACTACATAAATTTTCTAACGGAAACCGTCTTCAGCTAGCAATTTATAATATGTCGCGTAGTCGATTTTTTTGTCAATCAACTTTAACAGTTTCTCAAGTTCAGAAGTTATTTCATCGATGCTTGGTAATGTAGACTCAATATATTCGCGATGCATTTCTTCACTTATAATGATTCCGCTGCCAATTTTCCTTATTTGTTTTATTTTCTTCTTATGTTCGAGCTTCCTTTGTTCCATAAGAAGCTTACAATCATTAATTTTGTGGTAAAGTTCATACCCGTCGGCTATATCCTCTTTACATTGCGCTTTCAATGCATGAAATGTTACTGTAGGAGGTGATGACGGTTCAGATGATGATGAAGAAGCCATAAGTTTTAAAAAAAGAGACTGATAATGTTTTTATAACTTTGTTTGTTACAAATGGTTGTAAACCGAGTTATATATATATACTACATTCGAAACCGGTTTTTGGAATACCGGTTTCGAAATTGATGCACACGACCACTGTAGCCAGTCAAGATCGTACATGAGCTTGTCAAATCAACCCTGCACACTCTGAAACCGGTAATTGAAATACCGGTTTCAATTTACCTTTATCTGAAACCGGTAATGCTAATACCGGGTTCGAGGCAAAAATTCGAAACCGGTATTAGCATTACCGGTTTACCTTGTTGTACAATTTTTTTTTCCGAAAACTTGTTTGACAAAACACCCTTGAAATACGACCGTTTCAAAAAAAAATTCAAGAAACAAGCGGAGATGAATGCCGCGAAGGTTGCTTATTTTGCTCTTAGCAAAGGTAATGAGTTTAAGTTCTAGATGATGCATGCATGCAATTGAGGTTGAGAAGGTTCATGGTTTAAGATAAATTATTGTTTTTTAAAAATGTTTATCAAATCTTCAAATAAGTTAAATGAGTTCTTTCTTTTCTCATTTATAGAGAAAATCACTTGTAACGAGATTCACATGTTATTTTTGTGTTACAAATATACCTATTCTTGTATGAAAGTTATGTACCAAGGTGGACTTATAGCCATCATACGTACCCTCATAAATGTGTTTTTTGTAGTATAAAATGGAAAGATTATTTTATGACGGTTGTTCTTCATTGGTGATGCATGTTCTAGGAGCATGATCTCATAAATGATGTTTTGTAATGTGAAATGTAAAATAGGAAATAAAATGAACTGTAATGGTTTATTACCGGGATTTTTTTGGCAACAGTTATCTTCACCGGTTATGCATGCTGTAGGTGCACGTTCTAGAGGTGGCAATTTCGACCCATTACTTATGAATGATAGTTGTTAGACTCGTACGAGTAGCGAGTCGACTCGTACGAATCGAGTCAGAATGGAGAGAAAAAGAGACGACTCGGACAGGCTTTTGACTCGTGATGTCTCGTACGATTCATCATCTGACTCGGACCGAATCGACCCGTATCGTGAATCGGCCGAGTCACAAACAACCCTCTTTTGTCTAGATTCTGGTGTCGATTCAAATTCACTGGCGGCGTCTCTTTATTCTCTGATGGGATCTGATGGTGTGCTTAATAATTATTACACAAATACTTCAATAAGTTGTATGATAAACTGGATCTGGAATTTGGTATAATGATACATGCTTCTATGGATAAAGAAAAGAAGAAGAAGTGGATGAAAACAAGGTATGTAGTGATTGATGAGAGTGATGAAGAGAGTATTCTTTTTGGGGAAGAGGAGTCGGCTACATATATCAAAGAGTGTTATGTATTATTAGAATTTAAAATGAATAAAAAAGAACCAGATCGACAACATTCATTAAATTATTAATCTTCACAAAACTTTGACCACCTATTACTAACCTAAATTCTTGAAAGGTCTTGTATAATATTTAAATTCCTTGAAGAACCATCAGCTGATAATTCTCTCTGTACCGCATCAACTACATGATCAAGATAGAGTTATAAACCTGAAGCTTAACCAATGATTGTTATCGAAGACTTCATTGAAGTGGTTCTTTAACTTGGCAACCTTCAAAACAAAAATATATGTCAGAACTTTAGCAAAGTGACAAAATAAGCATTTTGTACTTTGTAATAAACAATCTGTGCATCTCATTAGTTACTTTTAGATAATTAAACCAGTAATAAACAATCTGTGCATCTCATTAGTTACTTTTAGATAATTAAACCATCCACACATAAACCCTACTTTAAGACCATTTTGTAGTAAATTGTAAAAGAGAACTATATGAGCTATTTGCTTAGTTTCTGCATATATAACTATTTGAAAGAGAGGATGCAAAAGTCACCATTAATTGTCCAGCTTTTAATTTGGAAGTAAAAAGTAGTAAATGGAAGTTGGTATCATTTGAAAATTAATACAACATATACCTTAACTTCATCAAAACATGTTGATTTAAAAACTCTAAACGACACCAATATAAGGGGGTGTTTGGTAGGAGGGAATGGAATGGTGAGAAATGGAATTAAAGAGATCTCTTGTTTGTTTACCGTTGAGAATGGAAAAGTGGTAAAAATGAGAATCAGATATTGATTCTCTTTCACACATATTCATTCTTTAATAAAAGGCATGGAATGGAGGAGAATAGAATATATAACTATCAGTCATTCTCACTGTGAAAGATAGATCCATCACAAAAAGACAAAATACACATCATCTTCTTTCCTCAAACTTAAAAAAACACCATCTCTATCAATTTTTAAATCTGGAACATTTTTTTCTTATCTTCATCGACTTTCAAGAGCGTCTTCTCCGATGTCACTATGTCTGCTTAGATGTTTTGAATTTCATGGATATAACCCACACCTGCCGCCGGTATTTTTTGGATTAAAGTATATGTGTTGATTTGTTGAAATTTAGTTTGTATGCGTAATTAATCTTCAACAAGCTCATATTCTCTTTTTTATATCATTGAGAGTAGCCAATATTTGTTAAATTAATTATCCAAACATTATTATAATTTTTTTGGAGAGTGGAAAAAAACGTAATATTTTGACAGTGGAAAAAAATAGGTAAAGTTGATAGCTGGATTCATTTTATATCATTTCCATGTGATACAAGCAGACAACATATTTATTCATCTTTATATATCTCATTATCTCAAGTCAATTCTTTGTTTGTTCCAAACAAAAGAATAGGTTTGATTCTTTCAAAGTCCATTCTCTTTCTCTCCATTTCCATTCCTTATTATCATTCCATTCTCTATAATTCCATCCTACCAAACGCCCTCCTAAAAGTTATAAGTAATATGTAACAAGAAACAAACAAATATGAAATGAAACACAAGAAGACAACAATATAAATGTTAGGTCGAAAATCGACCAAGTATAATTTGTTCAGAAATAGCTTGAAGTTTAGTGAAGACGTCCGTACAGAATTCTGAGATGTCTCAGAATTCCTTCACTGAAGCTTCACTTCAGTTCAGATCGAGATAAATCTGAAGCATTCATTCTGAAGTCAAAGACTGAAGTATGAAGAAGAGAATCATCTCAGAAGCGAGCAAGAGTGATTCTACCAGATCAAGACTGAAGCATCTCAGTGTAAAGTATTTACAACACTTTACACTGATTACGAGGAAGACTTTTACTTTACACCTTTATCCGGTTAATAGATTTATCTATTAACAAAAGGTACAAAGTATAGGCTTGGAACCTAGTACTATAAGTCACATCAAGTGACTTATATACTCTTCCAAGTGCAGCATGTAAGGAATTATGGTTTAATTCCTTAAATGCTCACAACCACATTTGTACGATCTTGTCCACATCATCATGGACTTGGTCTATAAATACAAAGTCTTCTCACAACTTGCAAAGAGCTTGAAACTTTAGCATTGCAACTTGTGAGATATACTCTAAGTAAACTTACGAGTATTTCCAAGTTAATTAGATCACTTGTATTTCAGGATTGTTTAGATACTTACACTTGGGTGTTTATCTTTGTTCCGCAACAATCCTTGTATTTGTTTATACATCAATAAATCAAATACATTGAAAAGAAAACAACGTGTCTCAATGCTACATACTTGATTATATTTATATATATCCTTATATAGTTTCTGCCATTTGTTCTTGCATTTTTATATCTAGTCAATTGTTTCTTGTTATCCATATCTGGATCGTAAACTGAACTTGTCCATCAAGATCAGTTGTACTTGCCAGTCGGGTTTGTTATTCATCTATATATTTGGGACTCACAATTGGTATCAGAGCCACAAGGTTGAATTTTATCAATTCATTAACCTTTGATCTGCATAGATGGCTGACTTTGAACAAGAACGACCTGACCCTAATAATGCTACCCCACCCCCTCTCATCAACAACAATATACCATCACACAATGTACACGTACACTTTCCAAATAATCCTGTTCCCAAGTTTGATGGGAACAGTGAAAACTTTCAAACATGGAAAGCGTGCATGCTTAAATATATTGCTGGTGTTGAGAGACATTTACCAGATATTTTAAAAGAAGGACCCTTTGTCCCCATGAATGCTTCTACTGTTGTCAGAAATGCCGATGGGACTCCTAGGCAGTCACCTAAGGAGAAGGATCATTGGTCTGAGGAAGATCATAGACTTGTAGACCTGGACACCAAGTTACAAAATATGATTTTATACGCAGTTCCAGAAACCCTAATGCCCACTCTTGTCTTACTTGAAAATTCCAAATTAATGTGGGAGGAACTAATGACACAGTTTGAAGGCACGAATGAGACAATTGTCACAAGAAAAGTTGCTTTAAACAAAAGATATGAGTCTTTCTTTGCTATCCCTGGGGAGTCTTTAACTCAAACCTACATCAGATTTACAAATCTGGTAAACCAACTGAAAGCCCTGGGTGTAACCAAAGACAAAGAAATTTTGTTGGAAAAATTTTGTGACATTTTACCTTCTAAATGGGAAAATTTAATCTTGGTCTTGAGACAAGGCAAAACCTTGCACAGTCATACTCTTGCTTCCCTTTATGGAGCCTTCAGATACACTGAAGAGAACAAAGCTGAAAGAGCCTTGGCTGAGCAGGATGCCAAGAATCATGTTTCTACCAGTTCTGGTACGGTTCAGTATTCTGAACCACATAGTACTGCTCTACTATCTTCTGAGAGTGATGTTTTTGACTCGATGAAGAAGATGGTGTCTGAAATGTTAAAAACTGGTGTCTCTGCTAATGTCACTCATGATTGTGATGAGAATGACAATGATGATCTGGTTGCCATGCTGGCTAAAACGTTCAATCGTTTTAAGGCCAAATCAAATCGATCTGGCAAACCTTTTGCTTCCAGTGCTTCTATTGACAAGTCTAATCTTGAATGCTTTAAATGCGGCAAGAAAGGACATTTCATGAAGGAATGCAGATCTAGTCAACCTTCATCATCACAATCTGCTCCTAACCATTCTATTTTTCAGAAGTCTGATGACAGCTATAAGGCCAAATCAAATCGATCTGGCAAACCTTTTGCTTCCAGTGCTTCTATTGACAAGTCTAATCTTGAATGCTTTAAATGCGGCAAGAAAGGACATTTCATGAAGGAATGCAGATCTAGTCAACCTTCATCATCACAATCTGCTCCTAACCATTCTATTTTTCAGAAGTCTGATGACAGCTATAAGGCCAAATACAAGAAGTTGAAGGCACATATGGCTCTTTTGGCACAAGACAACTCAAGCAACAGTTGTATGATTGCCAAAACTGAAAAGTGGGAAGACTTATGATGAATCATCTGATGATGAGGAAGAAGTTAGGGACATGTGCTTCATGGCACAAGAAGATCAAGGTCATTTGGTCAAATCCGATGTTGAATCTGGTCGCTGGGTGGATATAGTGATGAAAAAGGTCAGTAATTTTGGCTTTGAAGAAAATGAGGAACACAAACTGGACCTTTTGGTTCTGTTAGAGGCTGACATCTCATTTGTTGAGATAGTGCGTTCAGAAAGCTTAAAAATGTTTGAAAACAATACTTCTGAACTGAACGCCAGTCAGGCCAGACTAAAAGAACTGAAAGATGTTCATTTGGCCCTAAAAAGTTATCAGTCCATGGTTGCCACTTTAGAGTTGGAAAAAGAAGAGTTAAAAACCATCCTTGAAAAAGAACAGAAAATAATTAAATCTTGGATGAGTGCACCAAAACCAGATGCTGCAATTAAAAATACTTTTGCAAATCAAAAAACAGCATATGAATCTGGTGATCTTCACATGGCATCTATAATCACTGATTTAGATGCACTTCCAAAGGAAATGAAACCTGAAATTATTTTTCCTAAAGTTGGCAAACAGAAAACTATGACTGATAGGGCCCAGGAACAATCTGAGGGCAAATCTGAAACAGCTCAGACAACTGGTTCAGAAAGAAAGGCTAAAACCAATAAGCCATCCACTTCAGTTAGGAGAACCACCATGTGACTTCTTGTCTTCTTGTTGGTTTGAAATCTTCCCGCCTTGACCAACAGTTTGGAAAGCAAACCACCCGCTGACGAGAGTCAATGACTCGCTGATGACTCGCTGACGACCCACGTCAGCGACCAAGTCTGGTCAGCGAATCCTTGACTCAACAATCTCCCCCTATTCGCTGAGAAGACTTGTTTGAGTGAAGACAATTATAGAAAGATGAAAAAATGTCATATACATATCTTTGAACATTACAAGCTGACTCATACAGCATTTACATTTGTAAGACATCTATTCATTTTCAGCTTCAAATTCCCAAGCATGTTCTTGCTTGGCAATCTGAACAGCTGGATCATTATATCTATGAGGCTTAACCAGCTCCTCATCCACCTTGCTGATGAACCATCTATTGTTAGATGTTTCAGCACATCTTCTTCTTATGTTTATGAGAAACCCGGTTGAAGCTTTCTCAATTTCGTCCAGGCGGAAGAACAATTGAGTGTTCTGGAAGTTTGTGAAGAAGATGCCAGCAGGTGTCTCAAGTACTCTCCCTTCTTCAAAAACACTTCTGGGAGGTAGTCTGGTGTTTAAAGATGCATCACCAGAGATAGGTGGAAGATCGAGTCTAAGAGTTCGCTGCTCTTCCTTTCTTTTTCTTTGAGGCCTCTTTCTATCCTCCATCAACTTAAGCCATTTAGCCTTCTCCCCCTCAAACTTGGCTCTTTTTTCAGTAAGCTGCTTCTCAACATCCTTGTGTTTCTGCCTGTAAAGAGCTTCAGCACCACTTGATTTTAGCAACATTCTTTGCTCATCATCAAGCTGATCCTTTTCAAGTAAAGGTAGCTGTCTTATAAACTCAAGATTCTTCTTCTCATTCTCTTCATTTTGTTTGATTCTATCCAGCTCTTTGATAGCATCATCTTGAGTTCTTCCATCAGCAGTTAGTGCCAATACATCAATCAGTTGATGCTGATGGCCTGCTGAGGATTGTACAGAGAGTTGATCAGCAGTGGGAGGTTTGAAGAAACCAGAATCAATAAGCTGTCTTCGGCGAGTGTCAGAGAGAGGGGTTATTTCAGCATTTGCCAGATATGTGCTGTGAAAGATTGGCAACATTTCCCTTGACCTATCTTCGGCCATTCTCTCAGCAAATCCAGCTTCCCATGAAGCTCTGACCGTCTCTTGGTCACTACGCTCTTCAGCAGCATCCACAATTTGTTGCTCCCCCTCAATATCAGCTGGGGGAGCTTCAATACTTGTTTCTTTTTCAGTCTCCCCCTCAACACCAGCAGGGGGAACTTCCATACTTGCTTCTTTTTCAGTCTCCCCCTCAGCACCATCAGGGGGGACTTCACTAACCACCACCATTTCATCATCATTTTCATCCAAGGTTGCTTCAGCAGTGTCTTCATAGATTTGGGCGACTGCCTTGTTCACTGCTTCAGTAACCAGATCTAAAACAGCATTATCAACCTTCTCCCCCTTGGAAGTTGTATTGTTAATAACAACTTCCACAGTGGCCGGTTTTTCTGATTGCTGTTTAACAAGCTGTGACAGCAGGGTCTTGATTTCATCCACTTCTTTTTCCAGATGAACATGCCTCTGGCGATCTTCCTCAGTGAAGGATGAAGAAGGAGTTGGAAGATCAGCCACTTGTTTTTCCAAGGCTTGAATAGCCTTGGTGTTGCTTTCAACTTGAGTGGTCAGTAAGGGAATGAGATCACTCAACTTTTTCACTTCAGCAGCAGCAGATTGACTAGAGGATGCTGCCTTTTTGTCTTTTATCAGCATGTACACCTCAGCCCACTCTGAAGCACCCAAGCTGGTTGGTTTGACTCCTTCCAACTTGGTTGGCTTATCAGCACCTTCTCTCAAGATCTTTAAATTAGTCTTAAGACCCATTTCAGCTTTGAAGGCCTCAGCAGCTATAATTCTTTGAGGCCTCTTTCTATCCTCCATCAACTTAAGCCATTTAGCCTTCTCCCCCTCAACACCAGCAGGGGGAACTTCCATACTTGCTTCTTTTTCAGTCTCCCCCTCAGCACCATCAGGGGGGACTTCACTAACCACCACCATTTCATCATCATTTTCATCCAAGGTTGCTTCAGCAGTGTCTTCATAGATTTGGGCGACTGCCTTGTTCACTGCTTCAGTAACCAGATCTAAAACAGCATTATCAACCTTCTCCCCCTTGGAAGTTGTATTGTTAATAACAACTTCCACAGTGGCCGGTTTTTCTGATTGCTGTTTAACAAGCTGTGACAGCAGGGTCTTGATTTCATCCACTTCTTTTTCCAGATGAACATGCCTCTGGCGATCTTCCTCAGTGAAGGATGAAGAAGGAGTTGGAAGATCAGCCACTTGTTTTTCCAAGGCTTGAATAGCCTTGGTGTTGCTTTCAACTTGAGTGGTCAGTAAGGGAATGAGATCACTCAACTTTTTCACTTCAGCAGCAGCAGATTGACTAGAGGATGCTGCCTTTTTAGCTGAGTATCGAGTAGAGTTTTTTGCACAGCGAATCATCCAAGGTTTCTTCAGCAGTGTCTTCATAGATTTGGGCGACTGCCTTGTTCACTGCTTCAGTAACCAGATCTAAAACAGCATTATCAACCTTCTCCCCCTTGGAAGTTGTATTGTTAATAACAACTTCCACAGTGGCCGGTTTTTCTGATTGCTGTTTAACAAGCTGTGACAGCAGGGTCTTGATTTCATCCACTTCTTTTTCCAGATGAACATGCCTCTGGCGATCTTCCTCAGTGAAGGATGAAGAAGGAGTTGGAAGATCAGCCACTTGTTTTTCCAAGGCTTGAATAGCCTTGGTGTTGCTTTCAACTTGAGTGGTCAGTAAGGGAATGAGATCACTCAACTTTTTCACTTCAGCAGCAGCAGATTGACTAGAGGATGCTGCCTTTTTAGCTGAGTATCGAGTAGAGTTTTTGATGGCCTGCTGATCCTTTTTGATGATATTGGTGGAGGTGCGAAGTTTTTCTTGATCAGCAACCATAGAGACACATTTCTCTTTGATTTCCTCGATGCTGGCACTGTTCTCAGATTGTTTAACATACCAGCTTTGTAGTGTTTTCACCAATTGATCATCAGCTTTATCTTTAATATCTACCATGAGTTTGGCAGCCTTGGTAAGATCATTTAATTGGTGTTCTACTCTTTCCAACCTATCAGCAGAGTTGGTGGAGTAAGAAATGCCCAAGTCCTTGGCAGTGAGAGACTTGGCCTCTGCTGTCTTGTGAGAAGAATAACCAGGAACAGCTTGAAAGGAGGAGGGCATACCCATAGAGAGCATGGTGTTCACTGGTCGAGTAGGAGGAGTAGGAGGTCTTGTACAAAAAGTCACTGCCTCAACAACATTTTCATTTATGGCTGCTGCATTTTCACCAGCAGCACCATCATCATTTGCATTTACATCCATGTCACTGGCATCTTCTTCAGCGTGACTATCAAGATCAAGTTGAAAATCTTCTGCCACAATGCCACCCAACTCATAGTCACTTTCATCATCACTAGCTTCTTCAGTGACAACTTTATCAACATCAATAACCTCTTTTTCAGCATCAACAATAACAACCGCTTCTTCAATAACCTCTCCCCCAGCAACCTGCACTTCAGGAACATCAGCAGCAGTTGCGGTCCTTTCAGCAATAGAGAAGCTGATTGGAGGGGTTATCAGCATACCAGCTCCAGCAGGGTTTTGCTTATAGATTTCAGGGTACATGGTAAACAGTACCTGCTTCATTGCTGGAGTAAGTGCAGCATACTTTAAATCGAAGTGCTCAGGGTCGCAAGCAGGAATTTTATATACAGAACTTGCAACCCTAGGAGAAAGAATGAATCGAGCACCATTTGGCATGTATTCTTCCTTCAACACATGCCTGAATATCAAAGACAGAAAGCGTTGTCATTGGATTGTTTAGGAAGCCTGAGTACATCTCTTAGAAGATCAGCAGAGATGGTGATGGTGTGTTTACCTTTCATGACTGTGCCTTTAATGGTACTGCTTGACACATCATAGTTACACGTCCACCAGAATTCCCTTAAGAGATGAAGACACATCTCATGGGGATTTTTATATATTGCCCTTCTAACTGGACATCCTTTGATGAAGTCCAGCATAGAATAATATCCTTTGACTTTAGAAGGGATTTCTTCAGATCCCAAGTAATTGTTTGCTTTGACAGTTAGTTTCTGGGCTTGAAAAGAAACTTTGTCAGAAGGACTAATGCCTTCATTATCGAAGACTTTAGAAATGAGATAGGAGGAAATATTTTTGGGGTTTTCTGGAGATTGTTGTGGAGATTGTTCAGATTGAGAAGCCATTTTCAACTTTGGAGGTATTGAGATACGAGGAGAAGATGAAAAGATTGAAAGAGTATTGAGAGATTTTAGAAGTGAGTGAGAAAAGAAATGAACGTGAAAGATGATATGGGAGAAGGTTTACATATATATGGTATGGATATGGGACCCATGACTATACATACGAATCGTCATGGAGTCTCTTTCATACGTAATATATATAAAGAAAAATACGTTTAATTATACATGTGAGTAACGTATAAAAAGGTTTTGATGTGACAACTTGTAACACAATTTCAAATGTACTCAAGTAGTTACGGCGCGTACAGTGTACAAGTTGTCCATTAGGGGGAAAATCGAGGTAACCGTTTGGTATACTAAATAAAATATTGTTGTTAGCGGATATGCTCAAGTGAAAGAAAGGTTGAGATCTAAGTATATCCGCTGACGAGTTTAGACAATCTGGTTACCTTTTTAAGAAAGCAAAAAAAAATTTTTGATCAGCGACTTTTCGACAATTGAAGGTCGCTGATGAAATAAGAACAATTTTTAGCAAATTGTCAGCTATGAACGGATTTGATATGTCTTTACCAGCAGCCGTTTGCTGCTGGACTAGATGGAGACTTTTAGCTCTCCATTACTTTTATCTTGCTTTTTCCCAAAGCAACAGGGAGTAACGGATTTGATATGTCTTTACCAGCAGCCGTTTGCTGCTGGACTAGATGGAGACTTTTAGCACTCCATTACTTTTATCTTGCTTTTTCCCAAAGCAACAGGGAGTAACGGATTTGATATGTCTTTACCAGCAGCCGTTTGCTGCTGGACTAGATGGAGACTTTTAGCTCTCCATTACTTTTATCTTGCTTTTTCCCAAAGCAACAGGGAGTAACGGATTTGATATGTCTTTACCAGCAGCCGTTTGCTGCTGGACTAGATGGAGACTTTTAGCTCTCCATTACTTTTATCTTGCTTTTTCCCAAAGCAACAGGGAGTAACGGATTTGATAAGTCTTTACCAGCAGCCGTTTGCTGCTGGACTAGATGGAGACTTTTAGCACTCCATTACTTTTATCTTGCTTTTTCCCAAAGCAACAGGGAGTAACGGATTTGATAAGTCTTTACCAGCAGCCGTTTGCTGCTGGACTAGATGGAGACTTTTAGCACTCCATTACTTGATGTTCAGCAAGTAAATAAAACCTTTAAATATAAAAAGAATTTGATTTTAAGGTCACTGACCTTAAGGTCACTTTTCAACTTATGAGACATAAGTTGAAGCATCAGTAGACATGACAAGTCATGTTGCTGATTCACCATTCAGCATTCCCAACTTGCTGATGAGATATTTAAACCTTGTTTGATCTAGAGGTTTAGTAAAGATATCAGCAAGTTGGTCATCAGTGGGTATGAAATAGATTTCCACATCCCCTTTCATGACATGGTCACGAATGAAGTGGTACCTAATATCAATGTGTTTGGTCTTAGAATGCTGAACAGGGTTATGTGTGATAGCAATAGCACTCGTATTGTCACACATAATGGGGATCTTAGAGAATTCTAAGTCATAGTCAGCGAGTTGGTTTTTCATCCAGAGGACTTGTGCACAACAACTCGCTGCTGATACATATTCTGCTTCAGCAGTGGAGATGGACACTGTATGCTGTTTCTTACTAGACCAACTAGTCAGCTTCCCCCCCAACAGTTGACATCCACCACTGGTGCTTTTTCTATCTAACATGCATCCAGCATAGTCAGAATCAGAATATGCAACAAGGTCAAAACTGGAGTCTTTGGGATACCAGAGACCCAGTGTAGGGGTACCTTTTAGGTATTTGAAGATTCGCTTGACAGCGAGAAGATGAGATTCCCTTGGAGAGGCTTGATATCTTGCACACAAGCAAGTAGCAAACATGATATCAGGACGACTCGCTGTGAGATACATCAGCGAGCCAATCATTCCTCTATAGAGAGTAGGATTCACATGCTTACCATCAGGGTCAGCATGGAGATTGTTAGGAGGAGCCATGGGAGTGGCTTTGGTGGTCACATTTGATAAGTCAAATTTAGCCAGCATGTCTCGAATGTATTTTTCTTGGTTAATGAAAATCCCATTTGAGAGTTGGCGTATTTGCAGACCAAGAAAGAAGGTCAGCTCACCCATCATGCTCATCTCGAATTGAGAGGACATCAGGGAGCTGAACTTAGAACAAAGTTTCTTGCTGGAGGACCCAAAGATGATGTCATCTACATATATCTGAACATATATGACATCAGCACCCTTTCTATAGATAAAGAGAGTGCTGTCTATGGATCCTCGCTGAAACTTGTTGGAGAGAAGAAATTCAGAGAGTGTGTCGTACCAAGCTCTGGGAGCTTGCTTAAGACCATAGAGTGCTTTGTAAAGGCGATAGACATGGTGTGGCTTGGCTGGATCTTCAAAACCAGGTGGCTGCTCAACATAAACTTCCTCATCGAGTTTTCCATTTAGGAAGGCACTCTTTACATCCATTTGATATACAGTGAAGTTTTTGTAAGCAGCATGTGCCAAGAACAAGCGTATAGCTTCCAGTCTGGCCACTGGTGCAAAGGTTTCGTCATAGTCAACACCTTCTTCTTGAAGGTAACCTTGTGCAACCAGCCTAGCCTTGTTACGTGTAACAACACCATCTTCGTCCATTTATTACGATAAACCCATTTAGTTCCAATCGGTTCTTTTCCAGGAGGTAAGGGAACCAAGAACCAGACATGCTGTCTTTGGAACTGGGTAAGTTCCTCTTGCATGGCAGCGACCCATGAAGGATCAACCATTGCTTCTCCTATGTTTTTGGGTGTGATCATAGACAAGAAGTTTACATATAGACATGTATTTCTTGTCGCTGATCGAGTAATAATCCCTTGCTGAAGATCACCGATAACTTGGTGAGCTGGATGACTAGACGTCCACTTAAGTGCAGGGGCACTTGATATACCAAGTTGAGTGGCAGCGGAAGTTGAAGCGATGGGTTCAGCAGGAGAATGATCAGCAGAGCCATTCGACTGATTTGAGTTATCATTGATGGCGGAGTCTTCAGCAGACTCCATTTTTCAGCATTTGCTGAAGCATCATGAAACTCTTCGTCAGTAGGGTCATCAGCATGTACGTCATCAGCCAGTGATCTAGGTTTGGCTGAAGCTACATGGATTGATCTTATGATAGGCTCAACTGGCTCAATCGAGTAGATATGAGCAGCAACTTGCTCTAGTTCAACATCAGCTGAACTATCCTTTGTGCTATGCTGAATAGCGTCAGGCAGCGAGCAAGAAGCATCAACAAATAAGTCAGCTTCCTCAGTGAGAGGGTCAGCTAACTCATTGAAAATAACCTCAGACGAGTTAGATTGGATGTCCTTTAGGGCTGATGAACTTTCATCGAAAGTAACATGAATGGATTCATCAACCTTCTGAAGGCGAGTATTAATGATCTCTTGAGATTGAGGCAAGAAGATTCGCTGAGCAGCTATGAAGTCAGCAATGTTCTCCTCAGAGAGATCGGTTGATTCTCCACTATCTATACGATCAGCAGAAGGAGACCTTTCGCTGACAATAGTGGAAGAGGAAGCAACCACTGAAGGATTTGGTTGAATGTCAACTTCAGGAGCATCCCTGGAGTTGTCGCAATCAGAAGCAATGTGACCTCTGCTGCCACATTTGTAGCATTTTTAGCAGAGGTGCTGCCCTTTTGATTTTGAAGGAAGAATTCCTTCAGTTGGGAGGAGAGATCATTAACTTGCTGAGCCAGCTCGTTAATTTTAGGGTCGACAGAGGAGGATGCCTTTTTCTTAGGCTTAGGCTTTTGCTTATGCTTTTGTGGAAGCTGAAGCATCTTAGGAGCAGGACCCAGAATGGACTTTCCTTTTGGGTCCTCTGATTGGGAAGTAGAGGGATTTTTTGATCCCTTTAGACTTTGGACATTCACTGGACCAAAAAGATCCATGTGAAGAAGATGAAAGCAGCCAGAGATAGAGTTGGCCTGCTTAGTTTTGAAAGTTGCTCTGTGGCTTTTACCTTTTTCGCAAGCACCACAAAGTCTATCCTTTTCAAAAGAAAGATGAGGGAGGCCACGAACAAGGTTCTTTTTGGCCAGAGAGTTAATGGTTTTGAAGTTCACATGCGACATACGCTTGTGCCATAACCAGTTTAGTTCAGCAGCCGACTTGGCAAAGAAACAAGTCTCACTATCAGTCTTGATAGGAGTGAAGTCAACTAGATATACATCTCGTTTTCTTGGTGCAACCAAGACTACTTCCTTGTTTATGTTTACCACAGTGCCTTGATGTTTATCAAGAATCACCTTGTAGTCAGCATCACAAAGTTGACTTATGCTGATGAGATTATGTTTTAATCCATTGACATAAGCGACTTTGTTGAACTTTATGAGTCCATTAGAGAGAAGACCATAACCTTCTGTTTGTCCAGTGGAGTTGTCACCAAACACTACAGTGGGGCCAGCAGCCTCTACGTAGTTATCCAGCAGGGTCTTTGAGCCAGTCATGTGTTTTGAACAGCCACTGTCCAAATACCACACACCTTTTCCTAGCGAGCCCTGCATGGATTTAACAGAAGGATTTAGATGGGTTCACTGTTGACGGTGTCATCAGTAGAGAGAGGAAGAGGAGCACTGGGGTTAGTATTCTCATCACTTGGAGAGTTATCAAGATGGTGAGCAGGAGTTATAAGATACTGATCAGCAGATGTGATAGTGGCTCCAGTATCAAGAACAGTCAAGTTGCTGACTTGATTGTTGTTCCCATACTCAACTAGAATGCTACCTCTGCCAGTGGTAATGATCTCTTGAGATTGAGGCAAGAAGATTCGCTGAGCAGCTATGAAGTCAGCAATGTTCTCCTCAGAGAGATCGGTTGATTCTCCACTATCTATACGATCAGCAGAAGGAGACCTTTCGCTGACAATAGTGGAAGAGGAAGCAACCACTGAAGGATTTGGTTGAATGTCAACTTCAGGAGCATCCCTGGAGTTGTCGCAATCAGAAGCAATGTGACCTCTGCTGCCACATTTGTAGCATTTTTTAGCAGAGGTGCTGCCCTTTTGATTTTGAAGGAAGAATTCCTTCAGTTGGGAGGAGAGATCATTAACTTGCTGAGCCAGCTCGTTAATTTTAGGGTCGACAGAGGAGGATGCCTTTTTCTTAGGCTTAGGCTTTTGCTTATGCTTTTGTGGAAGCTGAAGCATCTTAGGAGCAGGACCCAGAATGGACTTTCCTTTTGGGTCCTCTGATTGGGAAGTAGAGGGATTTTTTGATCCCTTAACTACACTCCATGCTAGATGGACAGCAGGGTGAGAGGAGGAAGAAGGACCCTGCTGAGATGGGTGCACTCTTTTGGGAGTGACCGATCTAGGTTGCTGAATAGGTGTAACAGACCTCATTTTCCTATGAGGTAAGTGTTGCCTATTAGGGGTAGTAGATCTCACTTGCTGATGGGGCAAGTGTCCTCTCTGAGGAGTGATAGGCCTTACTTGCTGATGAGGCAAGTGTCCCCTTTGAGGAGTGATTGGCCTATTTTGGGTGTAAGACATTCTCTCCTTTTGGGGAGTTTTATGTCTCAAAATGGTAGGCATAGATTGAGGTGCCTGCTGGTGAACTTGTTTATCAGCAGATTGGGCCTTGCTGAAAAGATGAAGATATCTGGCGTCAGCAAACTTGACGCGTCTTTTCATGACACGTTCATCCAGCACAGTTTTGCAGTCAGCAAGGATAGGAGCTTGCTGAGGAGGTGAAGAAGAAGAGGGACCCGCACGATGCTGTGCATCAGCGGCAGCTCTAAGATTCTGAGCAAGAGCTCTTTCTTCGAACTGGAGCATGCCAAAGAGAGACTCAAGGTTAAGGCCATTGAGTCGCTCAGTGGTTCTGAGGATTTGTCTCAGTCCTTGCCACTTGATAGGTAAACTATCAAGAAATTTGTGGCAGACTTCAAAATCGTCATGAGAAATACCAACAGTGGTCATGTCGTTCAGCAACCCTTTAAATCGGGTATATGAACCATTTAGACCTTCGTTGGGAAGGGAAAAGAAATTTTCATAGGCTCTTTTCAAGTCTATCTTTTTAGTGGCAATGTAGCAGCAGAGCCTTCATGCATGCTAACCAATCTATCCCAAACTTCCTTTGAAGAGGGATATCTAATCACCACTTTCATGAGGTCAGTGGGAAGAGTGCTGACAATCATGTTTTTGAGCCTTGCATCAAGATTAACAAGTCTCCTTTCATCGTCAGTCCATTGAACTTCTGGTTTGACAATGTCAATCACAATCTCAGGGGCATCAACAGTTGCTCCTGGTGTTCTTTGAACCAGAGTTGGAATATAAGGACCGACGGTCAGTAAAGACATAAGATAGGGTTCCACACCCACTATATGTAGTAACATTCTTTCCTTCCAAGACCCAAAGTCATCGGGCTCGAATCTTGGAGGGACAGATACGTAACCGAAGTCACGTGTGTTCACTAGGGTTGGAACAGCAGACATGTTCTTGTTTTAAAAGAAGATTTAGAAAAGAAAGTTTAGAAAGAAAAAGTATGCAAACGGATCTAGTTTCAATGACTTAGAAACTAAGGCTCTGATACCAATTGACAGTCCAGGATTTGCACACTTAAATTAGTTTTAACAAGACAATAAAGTAAAGAACAGAAAGTAAAGAACAGAAAGTAAGTTCAAGTGTAAATGTCTAAGCAAGTAGAATAAGACAGTAAAGTAAAGAACAGAAAGTAAAGAACAAGAATAAGTTCAAGTGTAAAGTAAAGAACAGAAAGTAAAGAACAAGAATAAGTTCAAGTGTAAAGTAAAGAACAGAAAGTAAAGAACAGAAAGTAAAGAACAGAAAGTAAAGAACAGAAAGTAAAGAACAGAAAGTAAAGAACAGAAAGTAAAGAACAGAAAGTAAAGAACAGAAAGTAAAGAACAGAAAGTAAAGAACAGAAAGTAAAGAACAGAAAGTAAAGAACAGAAAGTAAAGAACAGAAAGTAAGATCATCAACAAGAGATTGAATAGGTTGTGGAAGAAAAGAAGAGCTGGCACCAGTATTGAGATTACTGGGCTCAGCAGAAATAAGGGCCAACGGGTCGAGGGCACAATGAGAAGAGGAGGAAGCAGAAGAAGAAGAGGGACCCGCACGATGCTGTGCATCAGCGGCAGCTCTAAGATTCTGAGCAAGAGCTCTTTCTTCGAACTGGAGCATGCCAAAGAGAGACTCAAGGTTAAGGCCATTGAGTCGCTCAGTGGTTCTGAGGATTTGTCTCAGTCCTTGCCACTTGATAGGTAAACTATCAAGAAATTTGTGGCAGACTTCAAAATCGTCATGAGAAATACCAACAGTGGTCATGTCGTTCAGCAACCCTTTAAATCGGGTATATGAACCATTTAGACCTTCGTTGGGAAGGGAAAAGAAATTTTCATAGGCTCTTTTCAAGTCTATCTTTTTAGTGGCAATGTAGCAGCAGAGCCTTCATGCATGCTAACCAATCTATCCCAAACTTCCTTTGAAGAGGGATATCTAATCACCACTTTCATGAGGTCAGTGGGAAGAGTGCTGACAATCATGTTTTTGAGCCTTGCATCAAGATTAACAAGTCTCCTTTCATCGTCAGTCCATTGAACTTCTGGTTTGACAATGTCAATCACAATCTCAGGGGCATCAACAGTTGCTCCTGGTGTTCTTTGAACCAGAGTTGGAATATAAGGACCGACGGTCAGTAAAGACATAAGATAGGGTTCCACACCCACTATATGTAGTAACATTCTTTCCTTCCAAGACCCAAAGTCATCGGGCTCGAATCTTGGAGGGACAGATACGTAACCGAAGTCACGTGTGTTCACTAGGGTTGGAACAGCAGACATGTTCTTGTTTTTAAAAGAAGATTTAGAAAAGAAAGTTTAGAAAGAAAAAGTATGCAAACGGATCTAGTTTCAATGACTTAGAAACTAAGGCTCTGATACCAATTGACAGTCCAGGATTTGCACACTTAAATTAGTTTTAACAAGACAATAAAGTAAAGAACAGAAAGTAAAGAACAAGAATAAGTTCAAGTGTAAATGTCTAAGCAAGTCTAGTCATATGTCTCATTGATTAAACGATGAATACATGGTCGAGATTACAACTTGTCTTACAAGACTACAAATGAACTATGTAATTGCTAAGTCTAGGAAAGAAGGAAAACTTAAACAATTACAAATAAAGTGATACACACTTTTTGGTTCACAAGAACAACTATAATGATGCGGCTGTGTTTCCTTATATAGGGGATGAATTAGGGCAACACAGCCTTACAATGATAGTGATAGAATGGTGGTTGTTGACATTCCATTGGCTCTAAGTACTTGGATCCAGGAGCCTTTGTCTTCTTTACCAAAACGGGTATGAAAGAGAGAAACCCTTGTTTTGGTCCCAACTGTACCTTTACCATATAGGGTAACATTCAGTTAGGAGAACCACCATGTGACTTCTTGTCTTCTTGTTGGTTTGAAATCTTCCCGCCTTGACCAACAGTTTGGAAAGCAAACCACCCGCTGACGAGAGTCAATGACTCGCTGATGACTCGCTGACGACCCACGTCAGCGACCAAGTCTGGTCAGCGAATCCTTGACTCAACAAAGTCTGAGATGCATGCACTATTTCAGAACAAATAGGGGGAATTTGTTAGGTCGAAAATCGACCAAGTATAATTTGTTCAGAAATAGCTTGAAGTTTAGTGAAGACGTCCGTACAGAATTCTGAGATGTCTCAGAATTCCTTCACTGAAGCTTCACTTCAGTTCAGATCGAGATAAATCTGAAGCATTCATTCTGAAGTCAAAGACTGAAGTATGAAGAAGAGAATCATCTCAGAAGCGAGAAAAAGAGTGATTCTACCAGATCAAGACTGAAGCATCTCAGTGTAAAATATTTACAACACTTTACACTGATTACGAGGAAGACTTTTACTTTACACCTTTATCCGGTTAATAGATTTATCTATTAACAAAAGGTACAAAGTATAGGCTTGGAACCTAGTACTATAAGTCACATCAAGTGACTTATATACTCTTCCAAGTGCAGCATGTAAGGAATTATGGTTTAATTCCTTAAATGCTCACAACCACATTTGTACGATCTTGTCCACATCATCATGGACTTGGTCTATAAATACAAAGTCTTCTCACAACTTGCAAAGAGCTTGAAACTTTAGCATTGCAACTTGTGAGATATACTCTAAGTAAACTTACGAGTATTTCCAAGTTAATTAGATCACTTGTATTTCAGGATTGTTTAGATACTTACACTTGGGTGTTTATCTTTGTTCCGCAACAATCCTTGTATTTGTTTATACATCAATAAATCAAATACATTGAAAAGAAAACAACGTGTCTCAATGCTACATACTTGATTATATTTATATATATCCTTATATAGTTTCTGCCATTTGTTCTTGCATTTTTATATCTAGTCAATTGTTTCTTGTTATCCATATCTGGATCGTAAACTGAACTTGTCCATCAAGATCAGTTGTACTTGCCAGTCGGGTTTGTTATTCATCTATATATTTGGGACTCACAAGTACTTCACCAATTACAGGGAAAGGTCTTATTTGAGATCACCTTGGTAACAATAATCTGCGATAACCAAGATCGATATATCTAGATGCCAAAATTTTAAATCTGCAACTACTCCGGTTATAGAAGTTGATTATCTCTTTTAACCATTATTGGTCTAAGGATTGGCCGGGTTAAAACTTGGCTTACTACTGTCCTTCCTATCATAATTCTTAGTTAAAGGCTTACCTGGAATCATTGATCACAGGGTCAAGCTTCATGTTACTAAAAGCTTTTTTTATTTCTTCAAACTATTATTGTTGCCCAATTCCTTTAGGACCAGATTAAAACTTGGCTTACAACTATCGTTACAATCATAACTCTTGATTGAGTTCCCGATCATAAGTATAATAAGACATGCTTAGTTAAGGGCTTACTTGAAATCATTGATCACAAGGTCAAACTTCTTGTTACGAAAAGCTTCTTTATTTGTGTGAGAAATGTTCACGGCAGAAGGCAACCACCTCCTGCAAAGGAAAAGTGGATCTTGTATATTCTTGTATATTTAGATGACATCAACTAAAATTCATTGTAGATAAAGCTTTATGATCATCAACTTTCACTAATGTAATCACAAAAAATGTTGGTGACATGTAGAGCAATTAAAGATGTGAGCAAACCCAAAATGGCTTGCTCCACGATTCTTTCTTTATTTTAAAGCCCGACTTTCATGTTGTTTAAGTCGACCGCCTCTTTGGGTTTCATAAAGTACGTTGCACCAGAGTTACTAACATTCTAACGATACCATACGATGGCAATGACCTAGTATGAGTGATTCCCCTCTTAAATCAATTTTTTTCTGTTATTAGGAGGTATCATAAACATTTGACAAATAGTTAAACACGCTGAATCAAAGTATGTACAACCTAAGGGAGTTTCATATATAATTTGGATTTAAGCATCTATATCAAATGTGAGATAGCAACATGGGAAGATGGATATAATAGAGATCATGAAGGTCATGAAACCTCTACATTCTTAATGTCACCACCAGCTTTAGTACCTCCATCATGCTTCTGTACACCTTCAGTAAAAAAAATTAAAATGAATGTATGTTATAATTTCATCCTTATACTATTAGAAACATGAATAAGGACAAAATAAACTACATAATAAGCTCTAAAAGGATGAACAAAAAAAATAAACTACATAATAAGCTCTAAAAGGATGAACAAAAAATAATCATAACCTCATCTGTTTGATTCTAATCAAGACGATAATACACAATATTAACCCTAACTTTGAATTAACCAAAATACATAAGAGGACATATAATCGAATTATTACAATGTATATGGGGACGAAAAAGACTACACATTATAACGATTCTTTATAACTATGAAATTATCTAAAATCCATTATAGTTATGAATTACCACAAAACATGGGTATAACTACGGAATCATAGCACAATTATACGAAAAAACCGACTTTAAATATACATTCAGTTATTCACATGTAGTGTACACCAGCAAGAAACATAATACTAATATCCATGGACAAAGAAAAAAAAACCATGGAAATTTATTTAAGTGAAGGCACATAAAACCAATTTCAAAACTATTTACACCAACAAAGAATAAATTAAAAAGAGAGCATCGTACGAATTCGATTATGAACGAAGTTATAACTATGAACTAATCAAAATCCATTCATAAAAACACAAGAATCAATGCATTTTTATATTAAAAAGAAACATGCTTGCTCTTGGAATCGATGCAGTGATGAGGCTAGGGTTCGTGCTTGAAAAATTATGACAAACGTCTTCTAATTTAAAACCCCCAAATCCTAAAATTATGGATTTGAAGTTATCTATTGTTATTCAAAATCGCATCAGTTCAAGGCAGAAGATGATATTGACAATATTTCCTGAAGCTTATTACTAATGAAAAAAACTTAAATCATGAACCAGAGGCAATGAAAATACAGAAGTGTTAGATGTGAGGGATTTTAATTCCTATAAAATGAGGGACTTCCATTTCTATAAAATTAAGGAATTGATGAAAACAATTGCAAAGATACGGATTATTATTTGGCAAGCTTTAATTGAATTATCCTAAATTTTAGCTAATATTCAAAATTTAAAAGAAATAAGAGAGGTAGATTCGTAAATATGTCAATTTGATATGGAATGAAAAACATGCCAAACTTGCCATAAGCTTAATACCCTTTAATTATTTTAGTATCAACAATGATACAAAAAGAAACATAGATCGAGAAATTTTTTTTGAAATGGTCATATTTGCAATGTGTTTTGTCAAATAAGTTTCGAGCCAAAAAAAATTATGAAACACGTTAATCCGGTAGTGCCACTACCGGACTCGCTAATCCAATGCGAAACCGGTAGTGGCAAAACCGGTGTCACGATCGAAGACCGAGACCGGTATTGGCACTACCGGTCTCGCAGGTGTACAGTAGCAGCAACAGAAGCATGGCAGAGGCAGCAGGTGATTTGACAAATGACTTCCAAACCGGGTATCCCACTACCGGTCTCGAAGATGAAGACAAAAGTCACATGCAAAAGCTTTAATAGTTTGAACTTATATATGCATGCATGTTTATGATAAATAGTCACGCATACAATACAAACATACATTATTTTCAAAAGCAAACATATATTTCAATCATCAAAAACTTTCATTTACAATACAAAATGGCATCTCTTAACATTACCTGTGTACCAAGAAATCCAGAATTGTTGTGGCGACAAACTGAAGATACCCATCGTGCATACAATATTTTCCATGACCGCCAAGTAAGTGAGCCAAGATGTAGAAAAGGTGATGGAGGAATCATGTACTTACTTGCAAAGATGAAGAAAACCAAAGCCATCTGTGAGAAGGTCATGACGCATATCAGGAATGCTGGGTTTGAGGGTGTATTGATGTCAGTGGTCCACAAAATCGATCATCCTCTCATTATCGCGTTGGTTGAAAGATGGCGTCCCGAGACAAACACGTTTCATTTGCCAATTGGTGAAGCAACTGTTACCCTGCAAGATGTGCAGGTGATGTGGGGTTTACCCATAGATGGACCAGCTGTGACTGGTGAGTGGTCTACGGAACCACGTAATGTTGAATTCTGGAATGAGATGTGTATGGATTATTTGGGGTTTTTTCCTACTGATGAACTGTATGAAGATAATTTGAGCAATGGTAAAATCAAATTGGTGACGTTAGCAGGACGCATGGCCGAAGATTTTGATGAAAATGACGATGAATTGTGCCTGCAAAATGCTAGAATGATTATTCTAGCCCTCTGTGGTTCGGAGCTCTTTCATGATTCAAACACCTATGATATAAGTTTGAATTATTTACAGTACATAGAAGACCTGAGCTATGAAGGTCGAAAGAGTTGGGGTTCTGCAACTCTTGCTTGTTTGTACAGGAATCTTTCTAAGGCTACAGTGCCAGATAGAATGGGCATTGATGGGCCGTTGTTGTTGTTGCAGTATTGGGCGTGGGAAAGAATGTCAGGGATTGCCCCACGCGTCACCCCTTTTAAAGATAAGCCGGAATATAATTATAGCGAGTGTTTAGCGAATAGATGGCATGGAAAGTTCTCCCATGTTCATACACCTGCTCATGTACTAAGTGCATACCGGTCATTTTTTAACACGTTAACAAATAATCAGGTAATATTTATTAATTTCTATGTTTTATATGTTTTTAAGTTATTTTAAATTTACAATTTGTCTATATTTTACAATACAAAATGGCATCTCTTAACATTACCTGTGTACCAAGAAATCCAGAATTGTTGTGGCGACAAACTGAAGATACCCATCGTGCATACAATATTTTCCATGACCGCCAAGTAAGTGAGCCAAGATGTAGAAAAGGTGATGGAGGAATCATGTACTTACTTGCAAAGATGAAGAAAACCAAAGCCATCTGTGAGAAGGTCATGACGCATATCAGGAATGCTGGGTTTGAGGGTGTATTGATGTCAGTGGTCCACAAAATCGATCATCCTCTCATTATCGCGTTGGTTGAAAGATGGCGTCCCGAGACAAACACGTTTCATTTGCCAATTGGTGAAGCAACTGTTACCCTGCAAGATGTGCAGGTGATGTGGGGTTTACCCATAGATGGACCAGCTGTGACTGGTGAGTGGTCTACGGAACCACGTAATGTTGAATTCTGGAATGAGATGTGTATGGATTATTTGGGGTTTTTTCCTACTGATGAACTGTATGAAGATAATTTGAGCAATGGTAAAATCAAATTGGTGACGTTAGCAGGACGCATGGCCGAAGATTTTGATGAAAATGACGATGAATTGTGCCTGCAAAATGCTAGAATGATTATTCTAGCCCTCTGTGGTTCGGAGCTCTTTCATGATTCAAACACCTATGATATAAGTTTGAATTATTTACAGTACATAGAAGACCTGAGCTATGAAGGTCGAAAGAGTTGGGGTTCTGCAACTCTTGCTTGTTTGTACAGGAATCTTTCTAAGGCTACAGTGCCAGATAGAATGGGCATTGATGGGCCGTTGTTGTTGTTGCAGTATTGGGCGTGGGAAAGAATGTCAGGGATTGCCCCACGCGTCACCCCTTTTAAAGATAAGCCGGAATATAATTATAGCGAGTGTTTAGCGAATAGATGGCATGGAAAGTTCTCCCATGTTCATACACCTGCTCATGTACTAAGTGCATACCGGTCATTTTTTAACACGTTAACAAATAATCAGGTAATATTTATTAATTTCTATGTTTTATATGTTTTTAAGTTATTTTAAATTTACAATTTGTCTATATTTTACAATACAAAATGGCATCTCTTAACATTACCTGTGTACCAAGAAATCCAGAATTGTTGTGGCGACAAACTGAAGATACCCATCGTGCATACAATATTTTCCATGACCGCCAAGTAAGTGAGCCAAGATGTAGAAAAGGTGATGGAGGAATCATGTACTTACTTGCAAAGATGAAGAAAACCAAAGCCATCTGTGAGAAGGTCATGACGCATATCAGGAATGCTGGGTTTGAGGGTGTATTGATGTCAGTGGTCCACAAAATCGATCATCCTCTCATTATCGCGTTGGTTGAAAGATGGCGTCCCGAGACAAACACGTTTCATTTGCCAATTGGTGAAGCAACTGTTACCCTGCAAGATGTGCAGGTGATGTGGGGTTTACCCATAGATGGACCAGCTGTGACTGGTGAGTGGTCTACGGAACCACGTAATGTTGAATTCTGGAATGAGATGTGTATGGATTATTTGGGGTTTTTTCCTACTGATGAACTGTATGAAGATAATTTGAGCAATGGTAAAATCAAATTGGTGACGTTAGCAGGACGCATGGCCGAAGATTTTGATGAAAATGACGATGAATTGTGCCTGCAAAATGCTAGAATGATTATTCTAGCCCTCTGTGGTTCGGAGCTCTTTCATGATTCAAACACCTATGATATAAGTTTGAATTATTTACAGTACATAGAAGACCTGAGCTATGAAGGTCGAAAGAGTTGGGGTTCTGCAACTCTTGCTTGTTTGTACAGGAATCTTTCTAAGGCTACAGTGCCAGATAGAATGGGCATTGATGGGCCGTTGTTGTTGTTGCAGTATTGGGCGTGGGAAAGAATGTCAGGGATTGCCCCACGCGTCACCCCTTTTAAAGATAAGCCGGAATATAATTATAGCGAGTGTTTAGCGAATAGATGGCATGGAAAGTTCTCCCATGTTCATACACCTGCTCATGTACTAAGTGCATACCGGTCATTTTTTAACACGTTAACAAATAATCAGGTAATATTTATTAATTTCTATGTTTTATATGTTTTTAAGTTATTTTAAATTTACAATTTGTCTATATTTTACAATACAGTTTTCGTGGACCCCGTATACCACCTTCCTCCACTTACTACCTCAAGATTGTACGGATGGTCAACACATATGGCCATACATTGGGGCGTTGATACATTGGGAGGAGGTGGAACCTCATCTAGCACAGAGAGTTGCTAGACAGTTTGGAATGATACAAACCATTCCAAATGAAGTTGGTTTGTTGGAACCAAAACAGTGGCTTGACCTTCGTAGACTCCTTAAGGGGAGAAAACCTGTGGTTGACTGGGGAAAAAGAAACAGTAAATATGTCGACGAATGGGACACCCGACATCAACGGCTCCACCTAGGAGATGAGGGGTCCACCACTGACGTGGGCTATATGCGGTGGTATCAGGACCGTACCGTGTTGCTCATCGGTAAACCAGGTCAGCCCCAACGTGAAGGCGAATACCCTGCCTGGGGGGTTAATCAACAGTTGTATGTAAGTATTTTTTCAAAAAAATAAAAGTTGTTAATATTTTTTTAAAAATTGTTACTAATATTTTATGGTGCACAGCAACAGGGATTGTTGGAGGTTGACGACCGAGCTCGTCATTTACAAGAGACCAATCCGGAACACAGCCAGATGTTTGGGGATTTTAGGACAATACCGAGGGAGGTATTTTCATACAGTCGTCAGGATGAACGTATGGATTATAGTTCACAAAATTTCATGTTTCCTGAGTCGCAGAATTTTCAAATGCCTCCCCCCTCCCAAAATTTCCAGAATAATTCATGGACTGCTGCTGGTCCTTCTGGTTTTGGTGGCCAAGCTGTGTTTAGGCCGTCACCAAACTCGGGTTTTCAAAATTACAACCCGAGTAATTCATGGGCCGGTGCCTCAAGTTCTGGCACCCAACATATCCCTCAGAACCCAGGTTATTTTACTCCGAGTAATTTATTTGACAATCTGTTCAATGTCCCCTCTCAACTTTTTGCACCAGATTACCAGTTTTCTGGTCCACCGGCACGAAACTACTCTCCTTATCCAATGCAACCTTTCGACATTCCAAGTTCTTCTCAATACCCAGTTACAAATCTGGGAAATGACGAAGAACAACAAGAAGAAGAACAACGAGAAGAAGAAGTGGGTCCGCGAAGAAGTCGCAGAGTTCCTCCTGGACCACCAGGATGTGGAACGGGTGGCCATAGATAGATTCTATTATGTATTATCTTGTATGTTTTGATTAATAAATATATGTTTGTCAATAAAGTTAATATTATGTTTTTTTTTTAGATAATACATATTAATGGATCATAAACTAACATGAAAATAGTACATATTATATTAAAATCACATTAACAGATCATAATTTTACATGAAAACAGTAAAAACATCATCAAGCTGACATAATACGATATTAAAAAAACTACATAAACTTTTTATTGGAAACCGTCTTCAGCTAGCAATTGATAATATGTCGCAAAGTCGATTTTTTTTTCAACCAACTTTAGCAGTTTCTCAAGTTCAGAAGTTATTTCGTCGATACTTGGTAATGTCGTTTCAAGATATTCGCTATGCTGCTCTTCACTTATAATGATTTCGCTGCCCCTTTTCCTTATTTCTTTGATTTTCTTCTTATGTTCGAGCTTTCTTTGTTCCATAAGAAGCTTACAATCATTAATTTTGTGGTAAAGTTCATACCCGTCGTCTATATCCTCTTTACATTGCGCTTTCAATGCATGAAATGTTACCATACGAGGTGATGATGGGTCAGATGACGACGACGAAGAAGCCATTATCTGTTTTAAAAAAATTCTAACTGGACTTGTATACAAATTGTTTGAAGTTTATAAGTGAAGTTGGGGTATACAAATTTAGATGTGTGCTTTTCTTTTATATTAACACATATCACATATATATACGACTTTTTTAAATTTGTCGTGACCTTCGAGACCGGTAGTGGGATAACCGGTCTCAAAGTGAGTTGTCCCTTCACCTACGTACGTACACTGCTGCCTCTGCCATGCTTCTGTTGCTGCTACTGTACACCTGCGAGACCGGTAGTGCCAATACCGGTCTCGGTCTTCGATCGTGACACCGGTTTTGCCACTACCGGTTTCGCATTGGATTAGCGAGTCCGGTAGTGGCACTACCGGATTAACCTGTTTCATAAAAAAAAATTCTCGAAACTTATTTGACAAAACACATTGCAAATATGACCATTTAAAAAAAAAATTCATAATGAAGTGGTTTGTTGCCATGTTCCTGAAAGTTTGGCGTGGGTTCTAATCCCCTCAACGACATTTTCTTTTTTAATTAAAAACATTACTGTTCTTACTTATATGCTTATGTGGCTGCTGACATAGCGCTTACATGGATGCTAACGTGTTGCTCGAATTAATATGGTGACACCACGTAAGAAAACGCTGACGTGGCGAGCTCAGAGACTGCCACGTGAGCACTTTCTGATAGGCTCATATATATAGAGAGAGATGTGAATCCTAGAATGAATCAGGACAATCGAGAGAAACTATCCGTGTATTGCGACGGTGAGCTGGTGGGGGTAATAAGTCATAGAATGAATAATTTATTATTTAATGTTATTATGTTAATAGGATAATACTAGTTTTATATTTGTCACGAAATTTTTTTAACATATTGGATTTATTACTACAATAATTATAAAATGAAAATAAGTTAAAAGAAAGTAGATATTATTAATAAATGTATGTTAATTGTATATATATTTTTATACATATTTATATATTTTTTTATATATTTTTTTTTGTTGTATGACTCTTACGAGTCACGACTCAAAAATCTGGAAAACGAGTCGTATCACGAGTTGACAACTATGCTTATGAATGGGCTGCTTTGGATTTTTGTTTATCTTTAGTGGGGTCAAATAAGTAAAGTAAAATTAGTTTGAAAGGAAATTCATCAAATATGGCTAAAAGTTTCCCATTGTTGATGCATATAACTTCCTAAATCATTTTAGTGAAAAGTTATTGATTTGCTGAATAATCCAGTTTTTCTAATGATATTGGACACTGATTTTGACAACATGTGTTTTGGCCAACCCAACCTAATTTGAACTGTACCAAAAAGTTACCTTATTTGAGCTGTTAAGTAACCTAGTTTCCCCGTTTACCCACCTCTAAGAACACTCGTTCTAAATTGTTTACCAAAGACACATCCTAATTGAATTTTAGTAGCTACATGCTTCATTTTTATCGGAGTTAATGTTTTTTTGCTGACAAATTTGTTCTTGTGAAACAGGTTTTATAAGTCTCGACTGTGGTGGTCAAAACAATTTCACAGACAAGATTGGCCTTGAGTGGACCCCTGATAATCAAATCATATATGGGATCGCAAGTAACATATCCGTCACAAATGAGACGAGACAACAGTATCAAACTGTCAGATATTTCCCAGCAGATAGCAGAAAATATTGTTACACACTTAACGTTAGAAGTAGGACCAGGTACCTTTTAAGAGCAACATTCTTATACGGTAATTTCGATAATAACAATGTTTACCCAAAATTTGACATCTCCATGGGACCCACTCGTTGGGCTACAATAGTCATTTCAGATGCTAATACTATTGAGTCTCAAGAGCTGATCTTTTTGGCTTCTGGCTCTACTGTTAGCGTCTGTTTATCAAATGCTACAACTGGACAGCCATTCATATCTACTCTTGAGCTCCGTCCATTCAATGGCTCAATATACCTTACACCGTTTGAAAACCAGTTTTTTCTTAGTGTTTCTGCAAGAATTAACTTTGGGGCAGAAAATGAAGATTCAGTTAGGTACCCAGATGATCCGTTTGATAGAATATGGGAATCTGATTTGGTGAAAAAAGCAAATTATCTTGTTGATATTGCTCCGGGTACAGATAGGGTATCGACGAAGTTGCCTATCGATATTGGGAAAGATGAACAACCACCTCAGAAAGTGATGCAAACAGCTGTTGTGGGCCGAAATGGAAATTTGACGTATCGTATGAATTTGGATGGGTTTCCTGGATATGGTTGGGCTTATACGTACTTCGCGGAAATCGAAGAGTTGGATCCCGACGAGACCAGAAAGTTCCGTCTAGTTCTTCCTGGAAACCCAGAGCTCAGTAAAGCGGTTGTTAACATTCAAGAAAACGCTCAGGGGACACACCGCTTGTATGAGCCGGGATTTGAGAACATATCACTTCCTTTTGTTTTGTCGTTCAAGTTTGGGAAAACGGCTGATTCTACTCAAGGACCTCTTGTTAATGCAATTGAGATCAACAAATATCTGAAAATAGGTGATGGGTCTTTTGATGGTAAGTAAACTAAAGCTTTTATGCTAGATTATTTTTTAAATATCTTTATGAAATCTGATTCTCTATTATGGATTACTTTGAATTACAGGAGCTGTGGCTGCAAGTTTAGTATCGGGTTACATTTCGTTAGATTGGGCACAAGAAGGTGGCGATCCATGTTTGCCGGTTGCATGGTCATGGTTGGAGTGTAATTCAGATCGTGAACCAAAGATTACCTCAGTGTATTTTCTCTTAGTTTTATATATCCTTAATTTAAAATGCAAAATAGAGGCAACAGAAAAAGCATGTTTGGAAGCATCTCATTACAAAACCATCTTTAATTTGCAAAGAAATGAAAGTGTTGTTATTATATTCATGGACGAATGAAGTATATGATATCCTTTTGTTTTATGATATAACTTGCAATCGAAGTTTTCAAACAAGTGTTTTGTTTGACTTTATTTAAAGTGTTGGAATATAACATGATTCAATTCGTAATAAACACGTACCGGGGAATCCAGATCGTCCTGTGGAACCTGTAACAGCATAAAGCATTATTGCTATTGATTTCGGGTTCCCATAACAAGATGATTGATTTAGGATGGATTGATGAATTCATGATTAAGGAATTCATCAGAGGATTAAGGACGAATTGGGGTGTTTAGGGAGGCTGTGATTATGTTTTTGATTAACCTAAAATTAGGTTAATTACTCTCTATTTATATAAGGAGAGTATTTTCACATTTAGTCCCTCTGGTGTTTAATTCGTGCCTCATTAGTCCTCTTAAGTCCAATCACCTAATGGGAAACCCTATAATACGTCTTTAAGAGTAAATACGTCCATCGAATATTTACTAGACATAGGGATTTCAGTTATCGTCAATTATCATATCAGGAAGGATAGATGATCAGTGACGGTCACACTAACGTGGTTCCAACAAAGGATGTTAGCAACTGATGTTTTCTTCCATTTTATGCAGGAAATTGTCTGGCAAGAACTTGACTGGAAGCATTCCTTCTGATTTGACCAAGTTGACCGGCTTAGAACAATTGTAAGTTTTAGTCTACACCTTTTTCTTAATGACATTCATTTGGTGTTAATGGATGTAGTGTTTGATCTTAAACTTTAACATGTTTTTAAATGTAGGTGGCTTGACGGGAATGCACTTACGGGTCCAATTCCTGATTTTACCGGATGCCCAAATCTAAAGATCATGTAACTTACATGTTCTATTTTCATCAATTAACAGATGATAACTTCATCTTTTTGGTAATCTAACTCACTAGTTCGTCTATGCAGACATCTTGAGAATAATCAGTTGACTGGTGACCTACCCTCCTGGTTAGCAGACCTACCTAATTTAAGTCAATTGTAAGTGAATCATAACTCCATCAAATCAGTACATAATTTTCTATATTACACATACACACATACTTACATCTAAATTAAGGATGTAAGGGTACTGTTTTATGAAAGTAAAGAAAAAGGGTACCAGGGGGGAACCCTAGCCCCGGTACCACAATTGGATACTCATCGACTCACCCCGTATGAGCCATATGATGCCGGTACAATACCTTCATCCTAATCCCCACATGATCTGGGCACCCCGAAGGATCGAATCCGCGTCTTTAGAACTTCACATGTGGGTCTAGGCTTCATTGGTGACGGGTACCTTAAAGGAATGGCAAAGTGGGGATCAAACTTGAGACCTTAAGGTCACCAAGTGTTTTCCTTACCACTAGGCCAACTCTTTGTTGGTAAGGGTACTGTTTTTATGAGTACATACGTATATTACTTACATACCAACTAAAATAGAACCTATACCCAGAAGGGATATTAGCTACATGTTAGTACTCGTGATGTAGCTGTAAGGAGTGGTTCTTGGACATGCGTATTAGATAAGATCATTCACCATCATTGATATAAAACAAAAAGTCAGCATGTTTCTTTACAATATATTATGTTGCGTTTTCCTGAGAATCCAATGTATGCAGGTATTTACAAAATAATTTGTTAACTGGAGATGTGCCGTCCAGTCTTATAAACAAGAACTTGGTCTTGAAGTGAGTATTTATTCACCGAGCTATATTTTTTCAGAAAAAAATGCAGTTATCTTATGTTATCTTAAATTTCGAACAGGCTTATAAGCACATTTACTTGGTACTCGTGTTTATAGCTATAGTATGTACTTTAAAAGTTTGAGATTCACATACATGTTTATCAAGTGACTTGTTTATATCATTTCAGCTGCACAGGGAACGTAAATCTTCGTAAAAGAGGTAGCGGCGGGGGACACAATAGAAATATAATTATTGGATTAGCAATCGGGGCTGCTGCCCTTTTCTTAGGATTCATAGCCTCTTGCGTACTCCTTCGCCAACGAAAGAAATTTCCCAAAACAGGTAAGCTCATGGAACATCTATTGAGTCGCTTTTCATGCACCACTATAAAGGAGTTTGGATGTACATTTTCAATTTGCTTGTGTTCCATGTGAATTTAAATCTCAGAATGCAAATGCAGAAACCCCCATTTCTGTGGTTCAGGCATATATCTTTAATCAATATTTTTCTAAATGTTTTCTTCTGCAGACCCTAAACACGCCATGCCTATGACGAACAATGCATCGACAGAGGCTGCTCAATCCTTTTCATTATCTGAACTAAGAAATGCCACAGAGAATTTTGAGAAGAAAGTTGGCTCGGGAGGATTTGGCACTGTTTACTATGGGAAGTTAAACGATGGGAAGGAAATTGCTGTCAAGTTACTTGAAAATACCAATGTTTATCAAGGCAAGAAAGAGTTTGCTAATGAGGTAACTTTTGATCAATGGATTTTGTTAGAGTGGAAAAATGGGCAGGTTGGGTAATGGTCATATCGGTAATTTTGTACGTGCCATAACACACTTTTAGTACAAAGTTAAAGTGTTTTCTATATAATCAGTTTTTCTATGATTACACTCAATAATGGAATGATTCTGTCGAATAAATCTATCTCATTCTGTTCATACTGTATGTTTATTTTGTTCTTTCTAAGTTTTCTTTCTTGGGTATCATATATTTTTAACCAGATCTTTTGAACTTGTATGCAGGGTCTGATTGCGCTACTTGTTAAACTTGCTTCTGGTTCGATGATAGCTGTGAGCACGCTTTTTGATCTTAATATAAGCAACATTTTGAAGGATATATTGTCAACATATGATCTTTCACATGGAATGCCTTCCCCTCGGGCAGTTGATGGTCATAGTAATCAGGTCAAACGAAAAAAAAAATATTCAAAAATTTTTTGTATCTAGTTATTCATGCTTGTGAATGACATATGTGTGTTTTTCCTCAGGTGCATGAAGTCTTGAAGTTGTTGATTCAGCTTCTGCCTGTTGTAGCTAGAAACGACGGAGTTCAATTGGCAGAAGAAAAGGCAGCTTTCTTGATGAATCATCCTGAACTTCTGCAGAAGTTTGGGAATGATTTGTTACATGTTTTAATCCAGGTTGGTTATCAATCATGTTCTAGTGCTTCCATGTTAACTATGAGAATTGCTGTTATGTAGGTGTGAAAAATCGGAATGGACCAAGTTGCGACTGAACTGTAATAAAATAATTGAATGGAGAACCGGACTGGTCTGAAAGTCCGGTTGGGTTCAGGTTTTGATCTGGATCGAGAACTGACTTTTTAAAATATCCTGAACCAAGAACCTAATTTTCAAAACTCTACAACAAGCCAACATTTCAAGGTTAACTAATCTTAAATTCTCAACTTCTCTATATTACTTTTTAGTAGAGACAGTAAATTCAACCAATCTATCTATTAATGGGCTTATTTTGCTTTATGTTTTAAATGATGGGTCAGATGGTTAACGGGTCAAATAGGCACCAGACAGATCAAAAGTCAATTTAAGCGTATTTTAATGCGCAAAGACTCCGAAATTGCGTTCTTAATCATTTTTAGATTATTTTTGTAACTTTCTATTTATATATAGGATGGGAATATAAGGCTGTTCCCGCATCTAAGCTTAGGTGTGGAACCTCACATACTAATTTTTAATTCATAAAAAACATGGTGGAGCAATCATTTATTCATTATACAAGTATGTGAGGGGTTCCACATAGCCCATCAAAAAAAGGTTAAATACGATTAAAGAAACTGTTAATATAAGGGAAAAGTGAATATAAGGTTGTCCCAGCCTGCAATCTTTTGGTCGAAGGCTCCAGGGTTACCCGAATACCGCTATGCCAAAGACCATATGCCAACTTGTTATACAGTTATATGTATGCCTTATAATATTTATCTATAATTACAATTAATGTAATTCAAAAGTTTATAAACAACATATTGTCATATTAGAGCTTGACTTTTGCCCAGTTTGACACTTTGACTTGGTCGGTCCATTTGAAAATCATAATTATCACCAGAAAAATGTAACAACCCAAATTAGCTCAGCTATAGGTGAATGGATGGAATTCGCTATGTCACCCATAACCCAACCCACCCATTTTGCTACCTATGTTAAATTCTTTTTTATGATTAAATATCATTGTGGATGAACTTTTGATTTCAGGGAGTGTGTTGAGTGGAGGAGGAAGTGTTCCATCTAAGCAGGCAACTCCTGAGGCATGGGTCAACATGGTCAATGATTTTCAGAAGGGCTCGTTATCGACGCGTCTAGGAATCCCGATGATTTAGGGAATCGATGTTGTCCATGGTCATAACAATGTTTACAAATCTACAATCTTCCCTCATAATGTCGGTCTTGGAGTTACCAGGCGAGTAGTAGTAATCAATGCAAAATATCGAAATATAAACATATGTATGGACAACCCTGTGATGGACTGGATTGATAAGATTTATGCGCATACTTTAACAGGGATGCTATTCTAGTTAAACAGATTGGAGCTGCTACAACACTTGAAGTTAGAGCCACTGGCATACAGTATGCTTTTGCACCTTGTATTGCAGTAAGTGGATAAAAATAATGCTGTAATTTACTGCTTTTATTAAGTGGATTAAATCACTTAGTGAGTTATAACTTCCACCTAAACAGGTCTGTAGAGATCCCAGATGGGGTCGTTGTTACGAAAGCTACAGTGAAGATCCTGAAATTGTTAAACTAATGACCGAAATCATACCAGGTTTACAAGGAGATATCCCAGGTTTACAAGGAGATATCCCTGAGGGCTCAAAAAGGGTGATCTCTTTGTCAATGGAAAGTAAGTAATATCATGGCTTAATATATATCTAAACCTGTGTTCATGCTTAGCTAAAGCAGAAGCAGGATGATGGACGCGTCACTAAATAGCTTCATTTGAGTTGTGTTCTATCTTAAACAAGTCATACCCAAAAATAATAGCTAAAAGGAGATATCGTAAAATCCGGCTGTAAAAAGCCAATAGTCTATTTAATGCATAGGATCTCCTAATGTTCAAAAAAAAAGCATAGGATCTCCTAAAGCAATTTTTGCTTTATGTATAGACCAGAAACTGAACTAGTAAGTGTTTGTTCAAACCCACCCTGAAGTGTCTCCTAATGTTCAAAAAAAAAGCATAGGATCTCCTAATGTTCAAAAAAAAAGCATAGGATCTCCTAATGTTCAAAAAAAAAGCATAGGATCTCCTAATGTTCAAAAAAAAAGCATAGGATCTCCTAATGTTCAAAAAAAAAGCATAGGATCTCCTAATGTTCAAAAAAAAAGCATAGGATCTCCTAATGTTCAAAAAAAAAGCATAGGATCTCCTAATGTTCAAAAAAAAAGCATAGGATCTCCTAATGTTCAAAAAAAAAGCATAGGATCTCCTAATGTTCAAAAAAAAAGCATAGGATCTCCTAATGTTCAAAAAAAAAGCATAGGATCTCCTAATGTTCAAAAAAAAAGCATAGGATCTCCTAATGTTCAAAAAAAAAGCATAGGATCTCCTAATGTTCAAAAAAAAAGCATAGGATCTCCTAATGTTCAAAAAAAAAGCATAGGATCTCCTAATGTTCAAAAAAAAAGCATAGGATCTCCTAATGTTCAAAAAAAAAGCATAGGATCTCCTAATGTTCAAAAAAAAAGCATAGGATCTCCTAATGTTCAAAAAAAAAGCATAGGATCTCCTAATGTTCAAAAAAAAAGCATAGGATCTCCTAATGTTCAAAAAAAAAGCATAGGATCTCCTAATGTTCAAAAAAAAAGCATAGGATCTCCTAATGTTCAAAAAAAAAGCATAGGATCTCCTAATGTTCAAAAAAAAAGCATAGGATCTCCTAATGTTCAAAAAAAAAGCATAGGATCTCCTAATGTTCAAAAAAAAAGCATAGGATCTCCTAATGTTCAAAAAAAAAGCATAGGATCTCCTAATGTTCAAAAAAAATTAGCTAAAAGGAGATATCGTAAAATCCGGCTGTAAAAAGCCAATAGTCTATTTAATGCATAGGATCTCCTAATGTTCAAAACAAAAAAGCATAGGATCTCCTAAAGCAATTTTTGCTTTATGTATAGAGCAGAAACTGAACTCATTTGTTGGTGCTACGCAATCAGCGTAACACCACATCCCATGAAGTTCTCCAGTCTCTTGGACATACAACTTGGGTCACATATAGACAAAAACAGGTTGACGGGCAATAACATAAAACATACCTAAGGGTTGAAATATATAGAAACACATACAGGTTCTTGTAAAGGGTTTCCATTATAGTCATTATTAAGTGGATTGTTAAGATGTTTGATCAATAATCCAACACTCATAAGACCAAGTGTCGAGTCAAATGTCGCAATTTCATTGCACAAGATAAAAACATAAAAAGAGTTGGCTATTCATATGTTGTTTTGACTCTGACTAACGTTATACAGTTGTCTAACAAGAAACTAGAGATATTAAAGAAGATACAGATAGAAAGATCGTCCAATAAAGTGGAAGATTACTGCAAATCACTGGCCTTCCCAAGTTCCTACTATAAGCAAACACATCAACCAACAGCTTGTACATCCAATCCTACACAGTGCCAAGTTTCCAAAACACATTTTCAATAGGTTATCTACGTGTACACAATAACATGTATAGCACAAAGGCGTGGTCGTAGGCGGGACTGGTCCTGGTCCCTAAAAGACCTAGTCCTTATGCAATGCTTAAGCCCGGTCCTTTATAAAAGAGCCTTATACGTGCCCCCTTTTAACCAGGTCCGATTCAGAGATAAATTTACAAAGAATCCAAATTTTTTTGTTTAAATATTTATTACTGGTCATCACAGTTTTATATGTAATAGTTACCTCTGGCTCCATTGCATCTGTCATAGCTACCCTTGGCTCCGTCCTTACGTCCTAGAATACAAACAGCAAAAATTATGATTCGACCAGCTTTCAACCGTAAACACAATCCATATATTTGGTGCCTTAGGAGTTAGGCCAGCATTAAACTGGGCAGCCAAATTTGAAAGTATAAAGGCATAATACTCCGAAATACTTAGGTTATGTTGAGTTAGGTTATGTCAAAACTAAAATTAAAATGACACTAGCACTAGATATCTAGTTTGATCATCAAACTAGATATCTAATGTTAGTATCGTATCATTAGCTAAAGTGTATATCAAATAAGTTTAAAAGTAATGCAAAGTGAATTTTACTTACACTAGGCATATAATACTAATGATCACATCAAGAAATGTACCTATAATAACGATCCATGGAAGTACGGTCTTCTTGGTTGACATCCTTGATCACTTTGTAAAGTTCAATCAAGGCAGAGGGGAATAACTCGCGAAAGGAGTTTTCGGCAACACGTGGGCTATTCCCAAAAAATTAGGCAGGACTGGGATCGTTCCAACACTTGACTTCATTAACAATATCTTGATGGTGTGCGAGGCCATTCCTATTGACTCCGTGTCTGTCTTTTCTCATCATACAATCAATTACAAAGTCTGGCATAATATCCTTCCAACTGTCACCTTGAAAATAAGATGCTTTATTGCTAATGATGGCATTTTGAAATTTAGGGTCAACTTCATTTTGATGCTTTAAAAACGGATGCCCATCCTGAAACATAGTGCACCGAAACATGGTGTCCCATAGTGATGGGTGAAGCAAGATATCCCTCAGATTAACGTCCCTGTTTTGATAGCTAAATGTCAAATTAAAAGTCTTGTGCTAATTTAGAAAAATAAACACATGATATGTGACAAATTAGTAATTAAAAGAAATTTCCCCGTACCTTGGATTCTCAGTCAAGATTCTCACGAGGTCTTTCGCCTCCACGGCCCACTCAACATCTTAGCCAATTCATCTTCGGTGAATTTCCTGTGCTCTTCATATTCTGTCTTGGTCAAATAAGGCTCTTTACTAAAGCAAAAGTAGGCCATCATCCCGACTCGCACTGTGTCCAGATCTAAGAAAAACAAACGAGAATTGTTATAGACGCGTGAAGAAACTGTTTTCCTTTCTTATTTAAAAAAATCTTTAGCTATACTGACGTGTTTGTGACTCGTTCGAAGAAGACTCAAACTGACTAAGTTTGGGGCTCTCATTCTTGGTCAGATATATATTCCATGGACTTAGAGCCGTATGGCATATGCCGTCTTCATGCAAAGCAATCAAGCAATTGATGATATCTCTGTTATTTGAAAAAAATACAAAAAGTTAGTACTCTTTCATAACTATAGCCTTCCGTAAAATTAAAAAGGAAAGACCAGACCTTAACATGCGAGTAACCAGCTTCTGCTTCTGGGAGGACACCATGTCCCTTCCTGCCGCTCGAGAACGAAATACCCTCGGATAGTTCGTGATGTAAGTGAGGTGTCAAATAGGTAGATGGGCTTGAGGGTAGGTTGACTTATAATCTTCTCTGACCTAAAACGTGGCCCGCTATACTTTCCACCGACCTTTCACCAGTTGAACCGCTGAAGAGCTGCAAATCAAATCATATTTCGTTTCTCCCAGCTAGAGTGCCACCCCTCGCACCAGGGGCGTAGGGAGTAGGTGTTAAGGCAATAAATGGTCTAGTGTCTGTTATTAGGCCGCAAAGTACAGGGAAGACCAGAGCGTCCCGTCATCCAAATGGGTACAAAATGAAAAATGGCGTCAACACAGTTGAGTCTCTCCAGGTCCAGACGATAACGTCAATTGTTGTAAAAAGCGCGACGCACAGCTTCAAGTGGGTTCTACTTCGGCCAAAACGGTTCGCATATCGGTGTACCATGCTCGAAAGAACCTACACCCTAAACACCACACGAGACTCTTCGGTCGCAAGTGCCAAATACGGAAGGCCGAGACAGGGTTGGGCCGCAAGTCGGCGTAACGATAAGCATATTTACTTACACTAGGCATATAATCCTAATGATCACATCAAGAAATGTACCTATAATAACGATCCATGGAAGTACGGTCTTCTTGGTTGACATCCTTGATCACTTTGTAAAGTTCAATCAAGGCAGAGGGGAATAACTCGCGAAAGGAGCTTTTCGGCAACACGTGGGCTATTCCCAAAAAATTAGGCAGGACTGGGATCGTTCCAACACTTGACTTCATTAACAATATCTTGATGGTGTGCGAGGCCATTCCTATTGACTCCGTGTCTGTCTTTTCTCATCATACAATCAATTACAAAGTCTGGCATAATATCCTTCCAACTGTCACCTTGAAAATACGATGCTTTATTGCTAATGATGGCATTTTGAAATTTAGGGTCAACTTCATTTTGATGCTTTAAAAACGGATGCCCATCCTGAAACATAGTGCACCGAAACATGGTGTCCCATAGTGATGGGTGAAGCAAGATATCCCTCAGATTAACGTCCCTGTTTTGATAGCTAAATGTCAAATTAAAAGTCTTGTGCTAATTTAGAAAAATAAACACATGATATGTGACAAATTAGTAATTAAAAGAAATTTCCCCGTACCTTGGATTCTCAGTCAAGATTCTCACGAGGTCTTTCGCCTCCACGGCCCACTCAACATCTTAGCCAATTCATCTTCGGTGAATTTCCTGTGCTCTTCATATTCTGTCTTGGTCAAATAAGGCTCTTTACTAAAGCAAAAGTAGGCCATCATCCCGACTCGCACTGTGTCCAGATCTAAGAAAAACAAACGAGAATTGTTATAGACGCGTGAAGAAACTGTTTTCCTTTCTTATTTAAAAAAATCTTTAGCTATACTGACGTGTTTGTGACTCGTTCGAAGAAGACTCAAACTGACTAAGTTTGGGGCTCTCATTCTTGGTCAGATATATATTCCATGGACTTAGAGCCGTATGGCATATGCCGTCTTCATGCAAAGCAATCAAGCAATTGATGATATCTCTGTTATTTGAAAAAAATACAAAAAGTTAGTACTGTTTCATAACTATAGCCTTCCGTAAAATTAAAAAGGAAAGACCAGACCTTAACATGCGAGTAACCTGAGCTTCTGCTTCTGGGAAGCCTTTACTCAGAAGAAATTTTATAGAAGTGCATTTTTCAAAGAGGGAACTAGTGTAACGGTCATAAGCCAGTAGAACATAGTCATCCGACTTCTGAACACTGCGGCACACTAAGACATTGTCAAGCGTGCAGCTGTTCAAGAAATGGATAAAACTGTGAGAAAAAATAGTATCTCGAGGAAACGCTAGAACATCAGCCTGCCGACCCATACAGGAGCCCTTATAGACGACCTTCTCCTCAAAATTCTTAACAGGAGGATTAAGATAATTTCTGCCCCTTTAGCAGTTTGCAGCCATAGATCGGAAAAAATTCTCTCTTCATTCGACATACCCAATTCCGATAACTTCAGGCTAAAGGCGTCAACAGTTAAACAGTATGCTCTAGTGATACTAATTCCTTTTTTTCTTGTTTCTTTTTCCACTATTTTGTTTTTCTTAGATCTGTACACAGTGCGAGTCGGGATGATGGCCTACTTTTGCTTTAGTAAAGAGCCTTATTTGACCAAGACAGAATATGAAGAGCACAGGAAATTCACCGAAGATGAATTGGCTAAGATGTTGAGTGGGCCGTGGAGGCGAAAGACCTCGTGAGAATCTTGACTGAGAATCCAAGGTACGGGGAAATTTCTTTTAATTACTAATTTGTCACATATCATGTGTTTATTTTTCTAAATTAGCACAAGACTTTTAATTTGACATTTAGCTATCAAAACAGGGACGTTAATCTGAGGGATATCTTGCTTCACCCATCACTATGGGACACCATGTTTCGGTGCACTATGTTTCAGGATGGGCATCCGTTTTTAAAGCATCAAAATGAAGTTGACCCTAAATTTCAAAACACCATCATTAGCAATAAAGCATCTTATTTTCAAGGTGACAGTTGGAAGGATATTATGCCAGACTTTGTAATTGATTGTATGATGAGAAAAGACAGACACGGAGTCAAACCGTCATATGTTTGGAATAATTCGGTTGATCTTGTCCGCTTCATTAGGAATGGCCTGGCACACCATCAAGATATTGTTAATGAAGTCAAGTGTTAGAGCGATCCCAGTCCTGCCTATTTTTTTGGGAATAGCCCAAGTGTTGCCGAAAACTCCTTTCGCGAGTTATTCCCCTCTGCCTTGATTGAACTTTACAAAGTGATCAAGATGTCAACCAAGAAGACCGTACTTCCATGGATCGTTATTATAGGTACATTTCTTGATGTGATCATTAGGATTATATGCCTAGTGTAAGTAAAATTCACTTTGCATTACTTTTAAACTTATTCGATATACACTTTAGCTAATGATACGATACTAACATTAGATATCTAGTTTGATGATCAAACTAGATATCTAGTGCTAGTGTCATTTTAATTTTAGTTTTGACATAACCTAAGTATTTCGGAGTATTATGCCTTTATACTTTCAAATTTGGCTGCCCAGTTTAATGCTGGCCTAACTCCTAAGGCACCAAATATATGGATTGTGTTTACGGTTGAAAGCTGGTCGAATCATAATTTTTGCTGTTTGTATTCTAGGACGTAAGGACGGAGCCAAGGGTAGCTATGACAGATGCAATGGAGCCAGAGGTAACTATTACATATAAAACTGTGATGACCAGTAATAAATATTTAAACAAAAAAATTTGGATTCTTTGTAAATTTATCTCTGAATCAGACCTGGTTTAAAAGGGGGCATGTATAAGGCTCTTTTATAAAGGACCGGGCTTAAGCATTGCATAAGGACTAGGTCTTTTAGGGACCAGGACCAGTCCCGCCTACGACCACGCCTTTGTGCTATACATGTTATTGTGTACACGTAGATAACCTATTGAAAATGTGTTTTGGCACTGTGTAGGATTGGATGTACAAGCTGTTGGTTGATGTGTTTGCTTATAGTAGGTACTTGGGAAGACCGGTGATTTGCAGTAATCTTCCACTTTATTGGACGATCTTTCTATCTGTATCTTCTTTAGTATCTCTAGTATCTTCTTTAATATCTCTAAATTGTATGTCGTTACTTGTAGGTTTTTTAAGGAGTCTAGTGAAGAGGAAAGGGAACATGCTGAAAAGTTTATGGAATACCAGGTGTTTGATCATCTCACTGCATTTTTTTTGGTTCTTATGTCATACGTTAGCGAACTTGGTGCAGAAGTTTTTACTGTTATTAATCGAAGTTATATGTTTTCAGAACAAACGTGGCGGTAAGGTGAAGTTACAATCTATTTTGATGCCGTTGTCCGAGTTTGATCACGCAGAGAAAGGGGATGCACTTTATGGTAAGTTCCATTATGTTATATATTTAATTTTATAATTATTTGAAGGTATGGCCCCATGGGTGTATATATTTGTTTCTTAACAAGTTTTTTTCCAGTGAAAGAGTAATTAGTAATTACTGGTAATCTTTGTAGCTTGTGACTTGTGAGTTTATAACATTAAGCTATATTTTATGAGTTGCTTTATGTATTTTTAAATATATATATAAAGATTTTTAAGCCTTTGGTATTGTTAAAAATGGGCCAGGGCGGGAGTCGGTTTTGCCGCTTTCCACTTCTCCAGGGCCGTCGAAGGCTGTTAATCTGGTTTTTGAGTTATTGCCATATAGTTGTATATGTTTGTTTTGTATATATAGATGTAAGCTAGCCTAATAATATTTGTTTTTTACTATGATGTTATAAAAAGTATTTTCTAAATAGATATTATGTTACATTCTCTTATCCATTTTCAACCGGCTTTATACTGGATTTCGTAAAGTAGCAACGATTTTATGACTTTAGATATTCAGCTTTTACTGATTATTAAAGATGGTCAAAAGTTTTTGATCACATTCTAATATATTATATGCAGGTTAATAGGTTGCCAAAGTTGATATGATAGAGTAAGTTATATTGTTGTTAGCGATTAAAATGAAGTATGGTTTGTAAAGTGAGGAAATTATGCAGATTTTTATTCATTTTGTGTTGTTTGCCTTTTCATCGAGTCCCGAAAACAAGTGACTTAGTTTATACTCGGCTAATCCAAGTATCTTACTCCTACGATAATCCCAATCAAGCAACCAGTCCGTTTTATACAGTTATCGAAAAAAGCATGAGAATATATTTGCCTTACGTAAAGGACTAAAGGGTATTGTTTAGCATTTTAGTTAGTAGAAGTAGATTAAAGTCTTTGAGATGATGTAGCTTGTGTTATTATCTTTTTTAGTACGCTTGGCACATTTTCCTGGTTACTAGCATAATGATTCGGCATATCCTGTTATATTTTTGATTTCGTTAAAGGTAATAGGATGCTTTTTACTGATATTTGAAGTCTCTTAGCGCAGGTCTTACTGAAATGGCTTTCTACAACAGAATCGGAAGCCTTATGAGGCAATCCATTTCCCAGACCGCTGTATCCAATGGAAACGTTACAGGACCATCTATGTACAATGCTATTCGCTGCATGTCTTCAAAGCTATTTGTTGGTGATTAATATTGTTTTACTGCTTCGTTGATTGTAGCAATGGAACTTGCATTATCATTGGAGAAATTAACAAATGAGAAACTTCTACATGTCCATGCGGTATACCTTACTTGTTTGCATTTTGTGTGTACTCACTAGTAAATAAATCAACTAATGATTCCTAATTAGTTCAAGGGAAAATGGGTCTTTTGTTACTGAATTATGATATGCGACGGTAACAGGTGGCCACCAAGAACAATGATGTGCAATTGGCTGATTTTGTTGAAAGCGAGTTCTAGGGTGAACAGGTAGAATTATAGAAATGAGCAATTTCACAGGCTTCCGGCTGATTTTGAGGTTCCTGCACAACGTAGCTTAGACATGTTTGATTTACTGGAATTTGTGTTCGGTTTTAAAATAACTTGTGGTTGTATGAAACGCATTGTTTTGATATATATGAAATGCGCTCTTTTGCTATTTGTGTATTTATTTGTATTATGAGATGACCTGTTATTTAATGTGTGGATATTAGTAATTCTAGAAAAAATATTGAAAAAAAAATTGAACCATGACACGCAAAACAAGGGTCATAAAATAGTGTCATAAAAGTTTGTCGTAAAAGCGTGTCATAAATTCATGACGCGCGCAGGGCGTGTCATATTGCTTTATGACGTCTCGATCCATGACACCAAAAAGCACGTCATCTGACCCCTTTAATGACACCAAATCGGTGTCATTAAAGACATTTTTTCTAGTAGTGACAGAAAATAGGTATACAATTTGTTGACTTTTCTTATTCTTGAAAGATGTGCAGTCTATATCAGTATTTACCGAACAATGACTTTAAATCAAGAACTCATGGAATTTTGATCAAAAACTCGATATTAGTCACTGATTAATCAAATTGAACACTAATCCACTTTTAATCAATACTAAAAAACACAAAACAGTTTTGAATTAAGCAGTAACTGGAAAAACAAGAAATTAAGCTCAAATTCTAGAAATTAAGCACGAATTCAGTTATTAATAAGCTTTTGGATCGTTCAGATTAACTAATTGTGCTCTGATACCAATTGATACAAATAATATTGAGCTTAATTGATGAATTAATGGTGGAATTAGGGTTGTGTGTGAATTTAGTGTGTGGGTGATGAGAGGTTGAAGATGAAGAGGATAGAGAAAATAGGTTAGGTGTGTGTTTATTAGTCAAAGGCTTAGTTACAAATGCAATACAAGGGGTTTATATATGTCTAATTACAAGTTTCACCTAGACTCCTTGCACTTTATCAACAATACAAATGTAACTCAATTTACAATTTAACACCACTAAATTTATTTCTAACATTTGGGTTTAGAGGGAAGTGGGTTATTTTCTCAAGAAGTCATGATGGAATATTTTTAGGAAAATAATTGATCATCCTAACTTAATAGCCTAAAAAACTTCCTAATTATAAGATTGTGACATTTGTCAAAATCAAATGATGAAATTAGGAAAGAGAATTAGTGGAGGAAACTTGTCAATTAGTTAGGGTATTAGGAGGATTATTAGAAGGTTTGTTAGGAGGATATATCATTTTCTATATTTTTAACACCAACTATTTAATAATAAAATTATGTCATTTAAAAAATAACTGACTTTCTAGTATTGTTTGTACCGAACAAAAGTTGATTTTGAAATCTCCAAACATACCACCATGTCACATAAAAAAAACGCTTTACTAAACTGCCTTCGGTTGCTTACACTACGAACTTATTATAAGATGAAGAGACTAAATAAAAAGTTAACCACATATGGCAAATGTGATGGGAACGATTATGTTGATCTGCTTAATCTGTAACAACATTAAAGAGATTGAATACTTAATATATCGAAGCTCTTGTGTGTCCTTGTACCACCGCTGTTTTATCGATACTCGATAGTTTTCACAAATTAATTAACAAAAAATGTTATACATAAAACTTGTATTCATATATGACATATGCATCTCTGTCTAGGTATAATATGTTAAAATACAATAAATATGAGTCTGACCCCGTAAAAGAAAATTGTATTAGAATGATATAGGTTTGATTTTATCTAAATGGAACACATTATTAAGTTTCGGGATCACTTGGATTAAATTTGAGAACCATTTATAAAAGTTGTCTTCTTATTATAATAAAAAAATTTTAACTCATATCAATAGATAAATTAATACTTTAGAGGTAAAAAAAAACTTGAGACTTAAAAGTTTTAGGTTCAAATCATGAGAGACAACTAACCAGAGGCAAGACTGGGACTCGAGTGACTAAGTGACCCGAGGGAGACAACAAAACAAACAGCAAAGCGATCGTGTGAACATATACTATTCGCCAACGCCGCCGCTCATCACCGCTTGTCTGCCACCACCACAACCACCCCCCCTCCCCCCCTCCCCCCCTTTTTCCATTTATTGAACATATTAACATATAAAAAAACTTGTAAATTGCGCCATCCATCGCTTTCTTTACTCATTTTTTTACTTGGATTCGTTTTCAGGTTGTGAACGAAACCTACTGACTCGAGTGCCACAATAGGACAAATAACACTGCTGATATATGATAATCCTCATACGAGACAACGAGACATTAGCAAATCAAAACAACTGCTAAACTAGGGACCCAAAATGTTACTCCGAGACGGTCTACAACAATGCATATCAATTGTTTTGTGTGACCCTGCAACGAGTTTCTTCCAATACGGCTATTCTGATCTCTTAATTTATAGCTTCCGATGCGGTTTAGTTTCACCGTTTTTATGTATCTTTTTTATGTGACCCCTTGGGGCCTGTTTTCGTAGGTTAACCAGAATTTTGTGTGTCATTATGACGGAAATATTAATATTAATGCTATTTTCACATAGTAGAGCATGTGAGTGGTATGGAGTATGGACTGTTCCGTCATCAATGTTATGCGCTGTTTTTTCATGGGCTGTTTCAGCTCTCAAGTTGGTAAGTATTAGGTTAAGCAATTGCTGACTAGAAATAAGAGAGTAGATATATATGGATCTTTTTGGGTTTTGCTCTATTTTTGTTTAATTCATGTTATGCCTAGATAAATTCAGTTGTTATTTTTATGAATCGGTATGCTTCAATAGTAGTTCAACAAAATATTTAAAACACAGAACATGCCACAAGTGTTTGCCCCTTTTCCATTGCATTTAATATCTATATTATATTATAAAGCAAATTCACTTTTGAACTTTCAACTTTTCAACATTCAACATTCATCTCAACCACTCATTTTTTTCTCTCTTCTCAAATCTCAACCACTTATTTTTCTCTCTCCTCCATAAATCATTTTATTCATCTAACTCATTCAAAATCTTTTATCTCAAAAACCGTACATCGATAAATTATAAAAATTATATGGGTGTTCTTAAAATTTTATGCTCTTTCATTAGAGATGTCATTCGACATACTTTCGACAAACTTTTAAATCCGAGGGCGGAGCCCGTACGGCTAAGGCATTTGGTTATGACACTCTATGACATATCACTTCCTATAACATATCACACTCTATGACCTATCACACTTTATGACCTATCACCCTCACTATTTTACCGCCGCAACGCGCGGGTACTTGCTCTCGTATATCTAATATGAAGTCGATATTTCAAAATAAATGAAACGCTTTGTTATTATTGAGGAGATGTGTAGAAGTATATTGATCTATATACATTGGTGTCATGATTTTGTATGCATGATCACGGGGGCAGAAGAAAATGGGTTAGAGATAAATCTCTGTATTATCTAGAAAATAATAATTTAATAAAATAAATAAATTAAAAAGACACGTGTCGATCAAGTATTACGTCATATGTCGTTTCAAAAACTTCTCAATCCTGTTTTAGTATATTGGTAGATTGTGTTTGTTAATGGATGGTTTGAATTATTTTGCTTACTATAAAAACCTTTGAAGAATAGGTATATGTTTTTGATATTACAGATTACAATAAATAGATTTTGGATAATGGATTGTTCTTTTCAAATTTGTGCTAAATGCGTTATGTTATGTGTTGGTTTGTAAAAGTAACATATTCGCGCAACTTGTGTAGTTTACTATATACGAGTTTGTTTGTATATTCATGCAACAGAAATACACCGTCACATTTAACCATCGTTTCTTAATAGATACCGTTGCAACAGGCGGGCATCAATCTAGTTAGTAGTATAGATATACCGTGACAAATATTAAAAGATAAGCTTAGTAAGCCTGGAGCTGGAGATTACTGAATAGCACCATATGTAGTAGTGGATATATTGTAGGAGTACCTTCTACTGATATCCTCCCAAGTAAGATGACCGATTATAGGCAATTAACAACCTGCACAAAATTAAAATAACATTGTTATTTGTTAACTTAAGCTGAACTCAATCTCAAATGAGTCATTGTGACAAATCGCAATTCACAAGTGTTCTATATGCGGACCTTTTCCTTTTCAAGAATATACATCCTAATGCACATCTCAGCCTAGCTAGATTTTTATAAATGTTATGCATCTAAATAACTAAACTTCAAGTAGCTATCCATTTCTTACACGTCATTATCATTAGCCGGCCGTTTTTTTTAAATATATCAATTTGGAAAATGAGAAAGTTATGTACATTGGTTGGACCACGGAGAGTACCGTACTATGGATATTAAATTTTTTTAATGTACTATGGATATTAATTGAAACTCATAAAGCAAGAAGAGAAAAAATACAAGAAAACTACCTACTGGCAAGCTTAGTACCGTACAAATGTTGTGAAATCATGAAAACATTAGATCCAAACAAAACAAGCAACATTAGATCAACATCAAAAGAAGTAGAAAACTTTATTAGTGAACAAGAGATGGAGGAGCAGATCGATTAGATGGAAGAGTAGTTCGAACCGAAAGGAAAGCTCACCGATAGATCTGCCTTGATGATCATCCCAAATCATGACTTTGTTTAATGGGTAGAATGTTGCAGCGGAATAGCATCTGGACTATCCCAATTCCGCCCGTTTCGAAACATCCGTTGGTGGTGGTGGTCATTTGAGCAAATCCGTTGGTGTCATTGGTTGGAAACTGTTGGGCAGGTGGTGGTGGTCGTTTGAGAGAGGGAGAGATGTTGACCAAATCTTTGAGGAAGAGAGAGATTTTGCATTTGGGTTTGAATTTTGAAAGAGGTAGATAAAGAGAGATAAGGTTTTGGATTGGGTTGAAGAGAAAATCTTTTTGAGATAGAGAGAGAGATGGGTTTGAATTTTAAAAGATGTAGATAAAGAGAGATAAGGTTTTGGATTGGGTTGAAGAGAAAATCTTTTTGAGATAGAGAGAGAGATGGGTTTGAATTTTAAAAGATGTAGATAAAGAGAGATAAGGTTTTGGATTGGGTTGAAGAGAAAATCTTTTTGAGATAGAGAGAGAGATGGGTTTGAATTTTAAAAGATGTAGATAAAGAGAGATAAGGTTTTGGATTGGGTTGAAGAGAAAATCTTTTTGAGATAGAGAGAGAGATGGGTTTGAATTTTAAAAGATGTAGATAAAGAGAGATAAGGTTTTGGATTGGGTTGAAGAGAAAATCTTTTTGAGATAGAGAGAGAGATGGGTTTGAATTTTAAAAGATGTAGATAAAGAGAGATAAGGTTTTGGATTGGGTTGAAGAGAAAATCTTTTTGAGATAGAGAGAGAGATGGGTTTGAATTTTAAAAGATGTAGATAAAGAGAGATAAGGTTTTGGATTGGGTTGAAGAGAAAATCTTTTTGAGATAGAGAGAGAGATGGGTTTGAATTTTAAAAGATGTAGATAAAGAGAGATAAGGTTTTGGATTGGGTTGAAGAGAAAATCTTTTTGAGATAGAGAGAGAGATGGGTTTGAATTTTAAAAGATGTAGATAAAGAGAGATAAGGTTTTGGATTGGGTTGAAGAGAAAATCTTTTTGAGATAGAGAGAGAGATGGGTTTGAATTTTAAAAGATGTAGATAAAGAGAGATAAGGTTTTGGATTGGGTTGAAGAGAAAATCTTTTTGAGATAGAGAGAGAGATGGGTTTGAATTTTAAAAGATGTAGAATAAAGAGAGATAAGGTTGGATTGTAATCTTAATTTTAAGTTTTGAGACTTTATGCATTAAGATTGTTGTATCTATGCTTTTTTTGCTTGTACAGAGATGAAATATCAAGACTACCCCTGTTAAATGTATATATTAGGAGTATAAATAAATATATAAAGGATAAATTATCATATAATAATGCGAAAAAATTCTAAAAAGTACCCAAAATCTTATAATAAATTAAAATTTAAGAAAAGATGGAAAATAAGTCAAGTACCCCATCCATCAGTACAGTACCCATAGTAAAAATATTCCTAGCCACTTTTCAAATATTATAAAAATCCAAAATCTTTAAACTATTATAAATATAAAAAATAAATAAAAAGAAGCTAAATAATGCATTTAAAAACTAAAGATTTTCAAGAAAATTAAGAGTTTTAAATATGAAAAGAACAAAAGCCAAATGCTAAAAATAAGATTCAAATATCTAAACTCAAATATATAATAAAAGATCTAAATTCATAGATAATTATAACGAACCCTAGATCTTTAAAACCCAAAGACTAAAATAATAGAACAGATCTACTGCCAACCTTAATGGGATTTGAAGCAGTTTTCACTGGATGAAAGCAGATTTGAAATCCATAGGAAAGAAGAGTGAATGAGAGGGATAAAGCAGAATTCAAAGGAGTTTTAGATTTCAAATCTCAAACCCAAGTTGAAAAGGGAGCGTGTAAAAGAAAGGGGAACGTACTGAAGAAGCTTTGAGAGATAACCGACAGTATATAATGGCGAGATACCTTGATGTTTAGGGTTGTAACATATATAATCTTGGTATAATTTTGATATATCAAGTTGTAATTTGAAAAAATGAAAAGAAGCTCTTTCATTATAAAGGAATATGGATATAGATTAGGCAAATCCTAAACGTTGGTCTCGAAAACTCTATTTCCAAAACCTAACCCATAACAGTTTCTAGCTAAAAACCAAACACGTTATAGATTTTTATTTTTATTTTTTTTGAAGTATGAGTAAAAACATTCAATATGTCCATATTTTTGATGTAGTTATTTTTGTTTTAATATTTGCAACTACCGATAAGGCACGGACAATTGGCAAATGAATGACGACAGTGAAGAAGCTTCCCTGGTTTTTATATATACCAGACTTGGGTTCGACCTCCCCTCCTCAAGCAACAAGCTTTAAAAATTTCTCTTTGAATTTCCTAGTTGGATTTAAAAAATTAAATGAATAAAGAAGCTTAACAAAGACATTAAACGCTTAGACTTCCTTTAGCCTTATGTTTGGCTATTTTGTTTATGTTTAAGAATTGTAATGATGGGCATTTATGTAGGTGCCAAAGCTTGGATTTACTTTTATTATTTTGACGATGCTAGAAGTAACACCAATTTTAAAGGTACCATCCGTTACGGATGGGGCAGATTTTATATGTGATCCTTTCCGCTTATTTTAAACGCCGTTTGGCAAAGATTTTTCAAAATCCAAGTTTTTAAACGACGGGTGTTACAATATGTTAATGGTAATTATTGTTGGAAATTTTATGTATTTCATATGTTGAAATATATAATTCTAATAACATAAAATTACAAGTGAATAGATATGTTGTAAATGAAGTTAGAAAGTGTGTAGTAATTAATGTTTAAGTAATGTGGGTTTGTCTCACATTGCTAGTGGAATAAACATTAAGTGTTTATAAGGAGGAGTGTTGGAGGAATAATAATTCCTTATAAGGGGCTACACCCCAAGTTAGCAAGGAGGGTGCGAAGCACCCGACGCGCCCCGCCCGCGCCCGTGCCCGAGCCCGGAGCCGGGGCGGCGCCAAAATACGTGATGGGTGTTTTCGTTGTATTTAAAATTTATAAAAGTTGTACAAGTAATTACCTCAAACTAAACACACACTAACGGGCAGAGAACCCGGTCAAGTGTAGTATAGTAAGTGATAAGTTACAGGATCATTCGCAGGGACGCGTTGCTTTACCTAATCTAGTAATATGTGTAATTCTAGCGGTTGGGGGTTGTCACGATTTCCTATTAAACTAATTAAAATAACTGAAAAGTAAATAGAAGCCGCAACCGCTTATTCAGCGAGAGGCTTAGTCTGAAAATAGTTTGAAAAAGCAAATAACAGTAATTAATTAAAATACTTGTTTGGCATCTCAGATCTCATGGTACGACCAGATATCATTCTACCTACTTGCTAGACTGCTGGAAACTTAATCATGGCTCAGATTCTCGTTAGATTCACTTTGCCTAAGTAACTAGTGTTGTCCCTAGACTCACACTACTCTTTAAACAAATTCTCGTTAGATTCATTGTTTAAGCATTAATGACCTAAAGTTTGTGTTACTAATTCATCTTTAAGTTACCCGGCTCTTAAGCCATGACCAGATAATAATTCTCTCTGGTGACCACAGTGCACGTTTCCATGTCATTGGATCGCGTCTGACATTGTTAAGCATTGATGATCGTCCATTTTGTGATAAAAACCCCTATCAAAAGGCCTCATTTCTATGTCTTAAATGAGTTAATATTCTGAAACTATCGGTACTTAATGGATTCTATGTTTATGCAGGTTCACGGAAGATGCGAGTGAGGGTAAATGGCATCAAGTGACTCAAGATGAAAGCCTATGAAGTTACAAGACACAAGGAGGTGATTCGGAGCCGAACGAAGCAATACGAGCAGCAGCAGGAGCTGCCAGCGCCGCTGGGAGCCCAGATCAGCAACCGACTTAAACACCTATTTAAGCCGAAGCAGCCCTCAAAACCCTAAGAGAGAGCCGATTCAGCAGCCCTAGCCGCCCATATTCAACCCTAGGTCGACTTTGCAGATTCCAAGGAGGTTTTGGAGCTTCTAACACCTTCCGATCTTCATCCTCAACCTAGATCTACTCTTTTACTTTACTTTCAGTTGGTAAAAAATGTCTTTCATCTTTTCAGACTTTGTTATTCCTTTAATAATGTCAGGCTAGTAGGCTGAATACTTGTTTGGATCGATGTGATCATGTAGACGTTTATCTATTTTACTTTATTTGTTAGATCTGTTGGAGTGTGTTTTACTGTTTATCGCAGATCCATGTTTTACTAGTTCTTCATATTATTATCGGTTCTATATCTGCATGTATTGATTTAATTCTGATGATCGGTCTATAATCATACACTGGGATTAATACATAAGGATGGAAAACACTAGTCGGTCTTTAACTAGATGTAAAAGGTGATTCACTTGTAACCGAGGGATCCAGAACCGTAGTAATTAGGATGAATAGAGCATGATGCTTAACAATGTCAGACGCGATCCAGTGACTTGGAAACGAGCACTGTGGTCACCGGAGAGATTTACTATCTGGCCATGGCTTAAGAGCCGGGTAACTTAAAGATGAACTAGTAACACAAACTTTAGGTCATTAATGCTTAAACAATGAATCTAACGAGAATTTGTTTATAGAGTAGTGTGAGTCTAAGGACAGCACTAGTTACTTAGGCAAAGTGAATCTAACGAGAATCTGAGCCGTGATTAAGTTTCCAACAGTCTAGCAAGTAAGTAGAATGATATTTGGTCGTACCATGAGATCGGAGATGCTAAACAAGTATTTTAATTTAATTACTGTTATTTGCTTTTTCAAACTATTTTCAGACTAAGCCTCTCGCTGAATAAGCGGTTGCGGCTTCTATTTACTTTTCAGTATTTTAATTAGTTTAATAGGAAATCGTGACAACCCACAACCGCTAGAATTACACATATTACTAGATTAGGTAAAGCAACGCGTCCCTGCGAACGATCTGTTCTTATCACTAAACTATACTACATCTGATCGGGTCCCCTGTCCGTTAAGGTGTGTGTGTTTTTGAGATAATAACTTGTACAACTTTTTATAAATTTAAACACTAAACAAAAACAAACCATCAAGTGTTTTGGCGCCACTGCCGGGGACGCGACGCATTCTTAGTTTAGTAGTGTAGTTCGACCCTACTTTGTGTTTCGGCACGAAGTAGTTACTTTTCAGTACTTAGGTTTAAGTCATTCTAGGTTTAGTAGTCAAATTAGGTCAAATTAGGGTTTAGTAGTATTTTCATTTCATTTTTAGTTTAAGTAGTTTAATTTTTCATTTCATTTTTATATTGGTGCGTTTGACGTTTTTCTTTGAGTTTTGCAGTTTTACTTAGGTAATCAAGCTGGAAGACAAATCGAAGGACAAGAACATTAGGGCATCATCACCCGCTAGGATTAGGATACAACAGTTAGAAGCAGCCTCATCAAACCCACCAAAAACACCATCCCAACCGAATTCACCTAGATCCGATATGGACGAATTCGACCGACCGATGATGGAAAGGACGAGAGCCGTAGCACCTACACCGGGATCGGCTATTATCCCACCAAATCTAGGAGATTCGTTTTTAGTCAAAGGCCACCACCTTAAATTAATCCAAGACAACCAATATGACAGCCGAGCCAAATCCGACCCCCACAAGCATGTAAGCAAATTCACAAGTTTGTGCAAAATGTTCAAATATGGAGGAGACGTCACCGATGACGATGTGAAGCTTAGCTTATTTCCGTCGTCTCTCACGGGAGAGGCACGTGCTTGGTTCGATGAGCTCGATGAAGGTACCATCACTACATGGAATCAACTTTGCGAACAGTTCATCTCGCGATTCTTTCCCCCGAGTTTAGCTAGGAAAATGCTACGAGACATCAAGGCTTTCAAGCAAGACGAGGGTGAATCACTAGTTGATGCATGGAAAAGGCTTAGGGAAATGATCAGAAACTGTCACGGGAATGGACTTAACAAGGACGAGATCATGGAGATTTTCTTCTATGGCTTAACCAAGAGTTCCCAAAAGGATTTAGACCTAGCCGGCGGTGGTAACTTTTTGTACAAGTCTACCAATGACGCGTACAAAATGATGGAGGATATGGTGCAAGCTAGCTTAGCTCGAGATATGGATGATAAGGATCGAGATAGGAGGACGAGAAGAACCGTGGCTAGCATTGAGAGCAGCTCCGACAATGAGGTAATTCATGAACTTAAAGCTTTATCTAATCGTTTTTCTACTTTTGAAGATAGGTTGGACATTATGGATAAAGACCTCAAGGTGATTGCACACGGGTGCAACAATTTCGGAGGAATGCACTATACCGAGGATTGTGAAGAGGAGGCTACCGAGCAAGTCAATTTTGTCCAGAACCAATACCGAGGAGGCTATCAACGAGGACTATTCCAAAGAAACCCCGGTAATTCTAACTTTAATTCTAGTTATGCTAGAAATAACAATGGTTCTTTTCAAAATAGGTGGCAAAGGAGTAATGGTCAACCCGAGCAACCAAAAGTGGAGAATGAAGTCAAGGAGGATCCAATTGTCAAGCTTACCAACATGATGGAGAGGTACATTGAAATGAATGACAAGAGGCACGACTCCTTAGCAAGCTATACAAAGTCGCTCAATGAGAAAATAAGCAATCTCAATCAAAAGGTTGACGAAGGAGCAAGAAATCAACAAGCCGCAATCAAGGACTTGGAGAGAAGGATAGATAGATGGATTGAGCAGAATGCAAAGAAGGAGAATAGCTCGGTTCCAAGGCAAAAGATCCAAGTCGGTTCAAGCTCAAACCCTAGCACGAGTAAGTACCAACCACCTATGAGACGTAACGAGAATGTGAACGCCATGTTCACCGAAGGTAATGACTCTACTGAGCTTTCTAATGATTTTTGTGAAGTGTCCAATCAGGTACAGGTCATACGGGAGCCAAACGGAGAAGAAATAAGCAAAAACGCAAAACTGGAAACTATCCAGGAGCCACCAGCGTCGCTGGCTGCACAGCCCAGAGCCGCTGGCAGCCACCCAGGCACTTCCCAGCGCCGCTCCCTACCTCCCAGCGCCGCTGGCAGGTCCGTCAGTCCAGATTCGCGCGAAACTTCGTTTTCAGCAGCTTTTCGAGGAGATGTCGAGACCCAATTCGCTTCAAAATGCAAAATCAAAGATGGGGATGACTCGGACAGTAGGGATGAAGTTCAAGATACCGAGGCACCGGATGACGAGACACAGCTACCGCAAGCATCTGAAGATCCAGGAAGTTTTCTTATTCCTTGCACTGTTAATAATGAATATTTTTCGAGTGCATTAGCTGATTTAGGGTCAAGTATTAATGTTATGCCTACTGTGATTTATGAGAAACTTACCCTTTGTTTGCTAAAACCCTTTAACATGAGCATTCGGTTAGCCGATCAGACTTACCGACAACCCAATGATTGTCGAGCGAGTCCATGTCAGGGTTAAGGACTTAGAATTTTGGACTGAGTTTGTTGTGCTTGATTCGGTAAGTGAAGTAGTGACACCCCTTATTTTAGGCCGACCATTTCTGCATGCTGCGGATGCTATCATCCATGTTCTTAAACGTGAAATATCTTTGTCAAATGGTCAAAATAGGGTTAAGTTGTCCGAACTAGAAGAATAGGATGAACTGATTAAGGGTGAATGTCATAGTGGAGGTGATAGATGATGAACAAAACCCTAGTGGAAAATTAGAAATGGTAATAAGTGAGGAAACCATAGAAGCTAGACCTAAAAGGAAAATCTATTATGAAAGTTTCATGGAACTTAAAGAATTAAAGGAGAAAGTAGAAGAACAATTAAGAAAAGGCAGAGAAGTAGCAAATAGGGTTAGGAGAATCCTAGGAAATATTAAGTGGGAAGAGCGTGTAGCCGACCTAGAAAGAGATAAGATGAATGAAATAATGGCTAGAGAACCAAATGGTAAGTTTTACGGTGACCCTAGCATTTTTCAGATTCCTTGCTACATTAGCTCTAACTGTTTTGAGGACACCTACATAGACCTTAGAGCCACATCTAATATCTTACCCATAGGAATTTACAAGAATAATTTGAGGAAATATAGAAATGGAGTGAAATGGGAAGATTTAGAGATTAGGTTAGTGAGGAGGAGCCAAAGTTCTAACTAAAGGCTTTATAAGAGACTTAGTCATTAGGATAGAGGGATTGGACATCCCCACTAATTTCTTTATAGTTGAAGATGATTCAATTACTAGAGATCACGTGATTTTAGGCCAACCATTCTTGCTTTCGGTAGGTTCATCGGTTACCATGGACGCCTCCAAGCGAATGGAGATTGATCATTCCCAGCTTGCTCATCAAAGAAGTGCGCCAAAAGTGAGGGGAGAGGTATCTATCATAATGTGAAAGCAAAGAAGATAACCTTAACCATGGGATTCAACCAAGTAGTTTTGACTAAGGAGGACATTAGTAAGACCAACCCCTTTGGGACTAGATGCAAAGCTAGGAGTTTTGCATGGGAACTTAAGAAAAGAATAATCGAATCGCACCCAAAAGATACATCTGACCTTTACATTCGATTTCCAACAGGAACCGGCCCCCGGCCGACCCCGTATTCTTCCTCAACCTAGTTCCTAGGCCAAGTCCGGCTGAAGACTCGTTAAACTTAGCGCTTCTTGGGAGGCAACCCAAGCCGTATTTTATTTTTATTTTTATTTTCATTTTTAGGAATATGTGACTAATTGCAACTAAGTAAATTGTTTTGAATTTTATCATTTGTGATCTGTTTTTATATGAGTTATATCTTTAGAATCACAGATGCAAGCTTTCAATGGATCAAGGAAACAAGTAACTTATTGCAATCGTATTTCGTTTTTATTTTTATTTTTATGTTTTAGCTTGTTATTTCCATTTTGATATTTTGATTGAAGTGTGCAGGAGTATTTTGTCTTGTAGTCTGAAGGAAACCAGACACTTGGCCAAAAGCTAAGTGTGGGGGAGTTCAAGCATCAAATCGTTGAAGAAAATCAGACGTCGAAACACGTACAGGAGCCAAAAGCGCCGCTAGAGGACCTCCAGCGCCGCTGGGATTGCATCAGGGCATCCCAGCGCCGCTCAGTGAAGCCCAGCGCCGCTGGACCTGCACAGGCATCCAGCGCCGCTACATCAGCACCCAGCGCCGCTCATGTGTGTCCAGCGCCGCTCACCAGCTTGCCAGCGCCGCTCCCAGCTCCAGTCTGCACACCAGATCGCGAAAAATCCAAAAAAAAATCAGAAAAACCCAAAAATCCAAAAAAAAATCGAAAAATCAGAAAATACGAAAAAGAAAAGAAGGTGGAGAAGCATAAATGGATTGCCATCAAATGGAGACGACTCAAGCCCTTGAAGTTCAACATAATTCAAGTCGCTCCGTAAATGCCATATTCAACAATAATTCATGCAATTTAAACCCGGGAAGTTTCGTTAATCCTTTATCTTTTCGTGTTTTTCCTATTACCCTTTCTGTTATGTCATGTTTAGTACAACGAGGACGTTGTACAATTTAAGTGTGGGGTGATGGAATAGGAAAAACCCGTGGTTTAATTGCTTGAATAATCATAAGTTTTCTACTACTTATTTCATGCAAATTTCAAATTTTCTTGTGTCGAAAAATCATTTTGAGAAAATAAGCTTTGCAAGTAGACAAAAGATGACGATAACTAAGCAATATTAGCTTTGGTAGATGAACGGTTAGTTAGGACTGTTAGTTTAACTATAGATTTGCGGCTGTTCATTCTTCCAACTGGATTAGAGCTTAGACTGAAACTGTATGCGATTATGTTTGCCATAGCACATTTAACCGGACTTTAATATGCCTAGCAATTAGAGCTTTCTAGTCATTAGCATAGGTGTATTAATTGGACTTAATTATATACGTGCTTGTGTAGGAACTAGTTTAGACGTATGGTTCGCCTTAATTCTTACACTATTGATTGTAAACTAGTTGCATGCGGAGTAAGTGTATGAGTCATTTGGGGTCTCAGATAATGTCTATTGCATGAATAATTTAGTAATCTTAAGAAAGGCAATCAGTAGATTAAATAAAAAGAGTTCAAAGAACTAATAACGAGTAAAATCTATACGCATCAAGTTATGTCGCTCTGCGAGTGGGGAACCACCGACCTGTCACCGCTGTCTTGATGTAAGGTATAAACTCTAACCATTAGTTGAGTTATGTCGCTCTGCGCGTGGGGAACCACCGACCTGTCACCGCTGTCTTGATGTAAGGTATAAACTCTAACCATTAGTTGAGTTATGTCGCTCTGCGAGTGGGGAACCACCGACCTGTCACCGCTGTCTCAACTATTAAAGATGATAATATCGTATAACTGCTTTAGTGTTTAGCTAGTGAGCATGACTGTAGTGTGAGAGTATGTCTAAGTAGTTACTCACAAGTACACAAACGATGAAATGTGAATGCCTTGCTAGTAGCTAGTAGTTCTGATTGCTATACAAACTTTAATTAAGTGCTTAACTAGTCAGCAGAAAGAAGTAAGATTGAGATGTAAGACATGTGGAATTATAGAACGGTTATAGAGGTATTAACACAAATAAAAAGTTAGCTTTTAGTTTTTATTGACCAATTATCTTGCCTCTAGCTATAGCTTACCGATTTTGTCTAAAGCTTTCTCAAATCATTTTGCATGACTAATCTTTCAAATGTTTTAATGAAGTAGAATAACTTGAACACTTAAGTTGTCCGCTCATCATTGTTTTATTTTCTTGGACTATTTGCTTGAGGACAAGCAAAGACTTAAGTGTGGGGGTATATGATGAGCGTCCATTTTGTGATAAAAACCCCTATCAAAAGGCCTCATTTCTATGTCTTAAATGAGTTAATATTCCGGAACTATCGGTACTTAATGGATTCTATGTTTATGCAGGTTCACGGAAGATGCGAGTGAGGGTAATGGCATCAAGTGACTCAAGATGAAGGCCTATGAAGTTACAAGACACAAGGAGGTGATTCGGGAGCCGAACGAGGCAATACGAGCAGTAGCAGAAGCTGCCAACGCCGCTGGTACCGGGCCAGCGCCGCTGGCCCAAGCCCAGCACCGCTGGGAGCCTATCTAGCGCCGTTGGGCGGCCCAGATTAGCAACCGACTTAAACACCTATTTAAGCCGAAGCAGCCCTCAAAACCCTAAGAGAGAGCCGATTCAGCAGCCCTAGCCGCCCATATTCAACCCTAGGTCGACTTTGCAGATTCCAAGGAGGTTTTGGAGCTTCTAACACCTTCCGATCTTCATCCTCAACCTAGATCTACTCTTTTACTTTACTTTTAGTTGGTAAACAATGTCTTTCATCTTTTCAGACTTTGTTATTCCTTTAATAATGTCAGGCTAGTAGGCTGAATACTTGTTTGGATCGATGTGATCATGTAGACGTTTATCTATTTTACTTTATTTGTTAGATCTGTTGGAGTGTGTTTTACTGTTTATCGTAGATCCATGTTTTACTAGTTCTTCATATTATTATCGGTTCTATATATGCATGTATTGATTTAATTCTGATGATCGGTCTATAATCATACACTAGGATTAATACATAAGGATGGAAAACAATAGTCGGTCTTTAACTAGATGTAAAAGGTGATTCACTTGTAACCGAGGGATCCAGAACCGTAGTAATTAGGATGAATAGAGCATGATGCTTAACAATGTCAGACGCGATCCAGTGACTTGGAAACGAGCACTGTGGTCACCGGAGAGAATTACTATCTGGCCATGGCTTAAGAGCTGGGTAACTTAAAGATGAACTAGTAACACAAACTTTAGGTCATTAATGCTTAAACAATGAATCTAACGAGAATTTGTTTATAGAGTAGTGTGAGTCTAGGGACAGCACTAGTTAATTAGGCAAAGTGAATCTAACGAGAATCTGAGCCGTGATTAAGTTTCCAACAGTCTAGCAAGTAGGTATAATGATATTTGGTCGTACCATGAGATCGGAGATGCAACAAGTATTTTAATTTAATTACTGTTATTTGCTTTTTCAAATTATTTTCAGACTAAGCCTCTCGCTGAATAAGCGGTTGCGGCTTCTATTTACTTTTCAGTATTTTAATTAGTTAATAGGAAATCGTGACAACCCCACAACCGCTAGAATTACACAATTACTAGATTAGGTAAAGCAACGCGTCCCTGCGAACGACCCTGTTCTTATCACTAAACTATACTACATCTGATCGGGTCCCCTCACTACTAGAAAAAACATCTTTAATGACACCGATTGCATGTCATAAAAGGGGTCAGATGACACGTTTTTTGGTGTCATAAATCGACCCGTCATAAAGCTTTATGACACGCATTTGGCGCGTCATGAATTGATGACACGCTTTTATGACACCCTTTTACGACAAACTTTTATGACACTATTTTATGACCCCTCTTTTGCGTGTCATGGTTCAAATTTTTTTAAAAAAAATATTTTTTATAAAATTACTAATATCCACACATTAAATAACAGTTAATCTCATAATACAAATAAATACACAAATAGCAAAAGAGCGCATTTCATATATATCAAAACAATGCGTTTCATACAACTACAAGTTATTTTAAAATTCTAAAATTAACCATAAAAGTAAATTTCTAAAATTAACCATATCAGGGATGATCTAAGCTTTGACAGCAAAAGGTTTGATGGTTCATCTGCATTAATAACTGGATGAAGAGGGATCAGTCTATCCTCTCGGGTGCCAATGCGGTTTTCAGATGCTGCAAGACACCTTGAGTAAGCTTTTGGCAAAGTCGGGCTCTTGTACATTGCACAGATGTTGGTTATGATCAGAATGACGTAAATGTAGTCCTGAAATTATAAAAGAACCCTTCATGTCAGCAAACTGAAACTAAGTATAGTAGAAGTCGCAAGATGGACAGATGGGCTTGATGACTGTTGTGACCGATGGGTAATGTTAGTATGGGTCAGGTTGATTCAACAACACTTTTGTCCTTTTTTATAACGAACCAAAGAAAAGATCACATATTAAGTATTTTTTCCGCAATCACGCATTCATGTTCTGTTGTGGACTTAATTACAGAGTTGAAACTTGCAACTTCTTTAGTTCGTAGGTAGTATAACTCTATTTTTTAGAATGCTGATAATGTATAACTCTAAAATGAAGTATGACTGTTTTTATCATTGTTAATTGGAAAATCCAGGTTGGCTGCCATAAAGAGGACATCATCGTACCTTGTTGGCGGATCTTTGCGCATTGTTGTACCACACAAACTCCTAGGTTCTGGAATATCTCAGAGACTTCGCCTTGAGGATCAGCCACCACTTCAGGCATTCCACTATCCCCAGAAGCAGATAGCTGTAATAATGGAAATGAAAAGCATATGTTAAACAAAAATAACATTTTACTATAGGGTAAAAACCTTTTGTATTTCTTCATATTTATCACTGGAAACCTGAGATGTTACTTACAGTTGGTCTAATTGGAAGGTCAAATAGATGTGGTATTCCAAACTGTTCCACAACCTGCACCCACAATGGATCAAGCGGCTAAGACTTCATGAAAACATCAAAAACATTATTAAATCTTATGAATAAGCATAAGATATGAATAAGCACAGAAAAACAAGTACTCTATTAGAAATTAAATCCTCATCATAATACCTATACTCCTTTATAATAATTATCAACCCCCCTACTTTTAGAAAGTGTTAGAAAATGGTTAGATGCAAAAGTACTAAATTACCCTTAATAAACACCCCTATGGAAAGGGTTATTAGAGATTACCAAATTTGCCCTTAATGAATTAATTTACACTTTAAACCCTTATCTTGCTAAGTTAAACTCTAAGTCCTTATCTTCTAAAATATTTTCACTATCACCATTACATCAACTTACACGGTTACACCACTCGACACCAATTGTCGATGTCATCACCACCCGTCACCGACACCACTAAACCGTCGTCGCCGTCACCGCCGCCGCATTGCGCGGGTACCATGCTAGATTATATATATATATATATATATATAATATATATATATATACACACACACAATACACACAAATATATCCTGACCTTCCTTTTTGGTAGCTAATATACGATAATAATCTTCGGTACTAAACTCCAAGTCATCTAGGTCATCTGTACAAACAATAAGATTCAATTACTATTATAAAACGAAATGCGCATATACTCGTACTTTATAACTTAAAAATGTAACAAAATTAATATATAAGTCGTTACCGCTGTTGGAAGTGTCATTAGACGGTTGAGAAACCGTAGGTGTTGTCGTCTCGAAAACACGCATTTCGCGGCCGTAATTCTGCTTAGCAGCAGCAAGCTTTTCCTAAATCACCAACATTAAAGTTCAATAGCTAGCAGTTTCAAAACTAATTAAAGAATTAGAAACCCTAATTACTGATTACAGGTCACAAGTATTGAATGATTAAAAAATAATAATGTCACAATCTGATTACGAATACTAATTAAAGCATCAAACGCATTAAAGTGAATTTTGGTTCCACTGGTCATGTGTTTAAGAACCAAAAAACTGTCCCCGAATATCATCTCTGGCAAGTGAGATGTCTCGAGCTTTTCTTCCCATCTGCAAACGATATTAACAAATAGTATCAAGTTCCCTTAAGATATATATATCATATATATACTTATTAAGCAAAGTATAAAAACATTAACCTTATTATTAGATAAATAGATAAATAAAGACGCAAACCCTAATTTTCTATACAAGATCAAATATATATTATGGAATTGATACAGATCAAATAAACAATAACTTGAGTGCATTATGTAGATATATAAACTATAATCAATATATATACATATATACATGTATCTGCATTAACCTTATTATTAGATAAATAGATAAATAAAGACGCAAACCCTAATTTTCTATACAAGATCAAATATATATTATGGAATTGATACAGATCAAATAAACAATAACTTGAGTGCATTATGTAGATATATAAACTATAATCAATATATATACATATATACATGTATCTGCATTAACCTTATTATTAGATAAATAGATAAATAAAGACGCAAACCCTAATTTTCTATACAAGATCAAATATATATTATGGAATTGATACAGATCAAATAAACATTAACCTTATTATTAGATAAATAGATAAATAAAGACGCAAACCCTAATTTTCTATACAAGATCAAATATATATTATGGAATTGATACAGATCAAATAAACAATAACTTGAGTGCATTATGTAGATATATAAACTATAATCAATATATATACATATATACATGTATCTGCATTAACCTTATTATTAGATAAATAGATAAATAAAGACGCAAACCCTAATTTTCTATACAAGATCAAATATATATTATGGAATTGATACAGATCAAATAAACAATAACTTGAGTGCATTATGTAGATATATAAACTATAATCAATATATATACATATATACATGTATCTGCATTAACCTTATTATTAGATAAATAGATAAATAAAGACGCAAACCCTAATTTTCTATACAAGATCAAATATATATTATGGAATTGATACAGATCAAATAAACATTAACCTTATTATTAGATAAATAGATAAATAAAGACGCAAACCCTAATTTTCTATACAAGATCAAATATATATTATGGAATTGATACAGATCAAATAAACATTAACCTTATTATTAGATAAATAGATAAATAAAGACGCAAACCCTAATTTTCTATACAAGATCAAATATATATTATGGAATTGATACAGATCAAATAAACAATAACTTGAGTGCATTATGTAGATATATAAACTATAATCAATATATATACATATATACATGTATCTGCATTAACCTTATTATTAGATAAATAGATAAATAAAGACGCAAACCCTAATTTTCTATACAAGATCAAATATATATTATGGAATTGATACAGATCAAATAAACAATAACTCGAGTGCATTATGTATGATTATAAACTATAATCAATATAATACATGCAGATATAGAACCGATATTAATATGAAGAACTAGTAAAACATGGATCTACGACAAACAGTAAGACACACTCCAACAGATCTAACAAATAAAGTAAAATAGATAAACGTCTACATGATCACATCGATCCAAACAAGTATTCAGCCTACTAGCCTACCATTATTAAAAGAATAACAAAGTCTGAAAAGATGAAAGACATTGTTTACCAACTGAAAGTAAAATAAAAGAGTAGATCTAGGTTGAAGATGAAGATCGGAAGGTGTTAGAAGCTCCAAAACCTCCTTGGAATCTACAAAGTCGACCTAGGGTTAAATGTGGGCGGCTAGGGCTGCTGAATCGGCTATCTCTTACGGTTTTGAGGGATGCTTTGGCTTAAATAGGTGTCAATGTCGGTTGCTGAACTGGGCCTCCCAGCGGCGCTGGTTGGGCTCCAGCGGCGCTGGCAGCTCCTGCTGCTCTCGTTTCGCTTCGTTCGGCTTCCGAATCACCTCCTTGTGTCTTGTAACTTCATAGGCTTCCATCTTGAGTCACTTGATGCCATTTACCCTCACTCGCATCTTCCGTGAACCTGCATAAACATAGAATCCATTAAGTATCGATAGTTCCGGAATATTGACTCATTTAGACATTGAAATGAAGCCTTTCGATATGGGTTTTTATCACAAAATGAACGCTCATCATATACCCCACACTTAAGTCTTTGCTTGTCCTCAAGCAAATAGTCCAAGAAAATAAATCAATGATGAGCGGATAACTTAAGTGTTCAAGTTATTCTACTTTATTAAACATTTGAAAGATTAGTCATGCAAAATGATTTGAGAAAGGCTTTAGACAAAAAGGGTTAAGTGTGCCGAAATGCAATTAACTAATGCCAAAAAGTTATTGTGTGTACGAACTCTTGTCCAGCTTTATTTTATGTGAGAAACATGCTATAAAGTCCTAAAGTATTCAAAAATGACTTGTTGAAAAGGTAGCAGGTCATCTTTTATTATTTTTATTAACTTTGATTACTTACATGGCTTATGAGTCACTTATAAACATTGACTTCACTTATAAACATTGACTTTGAGATCAAATACATACATAAATAACACATAAACATATATACATAAACATATAATATATATATATATATATATATATATATACACACGAAGATTCATCCTTTCTCAAATCCACTAAATTTCCAATTCCCTAAATACAAGTATTTCCCTAAATTTTATTTGACCAATCCAACTGTCAAAATTTCATACTCTTTTTTGTCGAAAACCTTGTTATTTTCATCATCAAGATTCATCCTTTCTCAAATTTCATTAAAAACCCATCATTAATTCATACTCATTTTGAAACCCCATAAAGCAATTTTGTCAAAACATAGTTTTTTCTACTTTCTAGCTGTATCAGCTTCACCTTTATAACTCAGTCAAAGGTTCAATTTGTAGTTATATTCAGTTAGGACGTGTAGAAAAAAATATCATAGTCATCAAGATTTATCCTTTTTGCAGATTCATTAACAACCTCATTGTTTTTCATCAAGATTCAATCTTTTTCAAGATTTATCAAAAACCCATTACTAATCTATACTTGGTTTTAAATCCCAGAAGCAGAATTTGACATAAAAGAATAGATGTCAATTTACAAGACAAATTTCTTTGATCCCCAATCAGCTGCTGAGAAAGCTGTATCTGTGATTGGGTATGGATATGATCTCACTTGTGATATCTGGTTAACCGGGTGTAAACCCGGTCCATCCAGGTCATCCTTGATCGAGCTTGATGGAACTTACAAAAAGTGACCGGAGATGGTGGTGCTGTGATGATGACCGGAAAAACGATGGTGGCCGGAAAAATGATGATCGCCGGAAAATCGAAAGTTACCCAGATGCTATTTTGTTAACAAATCATCACCATAATCAAGAAATTAAGATAGATACATAGATGCGGAGAGCAGATTCCGACCATCCAATCACCACTACTACTTCCAGCCACCGATCTCCACCACCACTTCCGGCAACCCCATCAGTAAACGAGTAAAATCATCATCCGAGTTTGGACTCTGGACCTACAAGCATCCCAATAATTTTTCTTTAACAAAATGATTAAAAACAATTAAAAATAAATTAAAATTAAGAAAAACTAAAGAAAGAGAAAAGGGTGGTTGTCAATAAAGAGAGAGAGATGGGCAGTGTCAGAAAAAGATTAAGATCCTCTAAAGTTATGATAACTTTATAGGTAAAGTTAAGATAATCTCAACCTTTGGATTGAAATCAAGGGTTAAGATTCAAAAATCAAGTTTGAATCTTGACCTTTGATTTTAATTCAAAGGTTAGGATCCTCTCAACTTTACCTATAAAGTTGTCATAACTTTAGAGGATCCTAATCCCAGAGGAAAAGGGAAAAATGCGACATATGTGTTTCTGTATATAAAGCTCATCAAATTAAAAATAAACAAATTTTTATCCAACGTGGTATTAACCGGCCCCACATAAACCATTAGCCAGTTAAATGTTACTTTAACTAGCAGGTTTCTTGCATAAAATAAAGTTGGACAAGAGTTCGTGTACACAATAACTTTTCTGCATTAGTTAATTGTATTTCAGCGCACTTAACCCTAGAAAAAATCAGTAAGCTATAGCTAGAGGTAAAGATAATCAGTCAATCAAAACTAAAAGTTAACCTTATATTTGTGTTAATACCTCTAAAACCGTTCTATAATTCCACATGTCCTACAGCTCAATCTTACTACCTTCTGCTGACTAGTTAAGCACTTAATTAAAGTTTGTATAGCAATCAGATCTACTAGCTACTAGCAAGGCATTTACATTTCATCGTTTGTGTACTTGTGAGTCACTACTTAGACATACTCTCACACTAGTCATGCTCACTAGCTAAACACTAAAGCAGTTATACGATATTATCATCTTTAATAGTTGAGACAGCGGTGACAGGTCGGTGGTTCCCCACGCGCAAAGCGACATAACTCAACTAATGGTTAGAGTTTATATCTTACATCAAGACAGCGGTGACAGGTCGGTGGTTCCCCACGCGCAAAGCGACATAACTTGATGCGTATAGATTTTACTCGTTATTAGTTCTTTGAACTCTTTTTATTAATCTACTGATTGCCTTTTCTTAAGATACTACATTATTCATGCAATAGACATTATCAGAGACCCAGATGACTCATACACTTACTCCGCATGCAACTAGTTTACAATCAATAATGTAAGAATTAAGGTGACCCATACGTCTAAACTAGTTCTTACACAAGCACGTATATAATTAAGTCCAATTAATACACCTGTACTAATAACTAGATAGGAAAAATGAACAGCCACAAATCTATAGTTAAACTAATAGTTCTAACTAACCGTTCATCTACCAAAGCTAATATTGCTTAGTTATCGTCATCTTTTGTCTACTTGCAAAGCTTATATTCTCAAAATGTTTTCAGACACAAGAAAATTTTAAATTTTGCATGAATTAAGTAGTAGAAAACTTATGAAAATTCAAGCAATTAAACCACGGGTTTTTCTTATTCCATCCCCCCACACTTAAATTGTACAACGTCCCCGTTGTACTAAACATGACATAACAAAAAGGGTAATAGGAAAAACACGATAAGATAAAGGATTAACGAAACTTCCCGGGCTTAAATTGCATGAATGTTGTTGAAGATGGCATATGTGGAGCGACTTGAACGATGTAAATCTTCAAAAACTTGAGTCGGCTCCGTTTGATGGTGATCCATTGATGCTTCTCCATCTCTTTTCTTTTTGGTATTTTCTGATTTTTTTGATTTTTTTTTTTTGGATTTTTGGGTTTTTCTGATTTTTTTTTGGATTTTTCGCGATCTGGTGTGCAGACTGGAGTCGGGAGCGGCGCTGGCATAGTGGGAGCGGCGCTGGACTGATGGGAGCGGCGCTGGCTGCCTGAGCGGCGTTGGACTTGCACAGGTGCAGGTCCAGTGGCGCTGGAAGATGGGAGCGGCGCTGGAAAGCCCAGGTGCTTTCCCAGCGGCGCTGGAGGTCTTCTAGCGGCGCTTGCGAGTCCTGTACTTGCTTCGACGTCTGATTTTCCTTCACGATTTGCTTTCGGAATTCCCCCACACTTAGCTTTTGTAACACCCTGCTTTATAAAAATGCGGATTTCAAAAAATTTCAACTTTAAACATAACACCGTTAACAAATTGCGGAAGCGACTTTTAAAAATCCCAATTGATTCCTAACGGAATCAATAAAACATATTAAATGTCTCAAAAAGGTGTTACCAACTAGTATCATCACAATAATGTAAATGAAATCCACAATCAGCCTCCATAAAGACAGTCAACATAATAAAGGCCAAAACGGCTAGATAAATAAGTCTACTTAAATAATGCCACTATGGGTAACTAAAGACACGTCCAAAAGCTCCAATAATAGCTACCCATCTCACAAGCAAGCTACCACGCCACTGATCATTGCCTAACCTGAAGGCACAACACATTTTCACAAAACAAGTGTCAGCTATTAAAGCTGAGTAAGATAACAGGTTAGTATAAATAAAAGGATTGCCAATTAAGACACTTTAATAAATCCACTCATGCATACATAAAGGCACAAACACCAAAGCAACATAAACTGCATAATAAGGATTATCAAATCCTACAATGTGCCTAGCAATCCTCCATAGTCACCAATATCCATATAACTGCATAAACTACATAAATCACCAAAGGTTATGCCATGATAAACTACATAAATCACCAAAGGTTATGCCATGATAAACTACATAAAAGGTTGTGTGAGGCGGCTAAATAGCCAAATATGGAACCCCACACCCGACTTGATGGGTAGACCTTACGGTGGTCCATCTATGTCATTATGGATAGGCATAACCAAATCCATGAGTATTCCGTTAACACCAGGTGGTCAACCACGACACCCGAAATACTCTAAACACCAGGTTGTATTCACAAGAGAACATGATCAGTGTCCCAAGTGACGCCATAGCACACTCCGCCTAAATAGACGTCATGTGGGTTAAGCTTAACTCTTACACCAATGCTCGAGACTTTCACCAAAAGATATATTAAAAATATATCACACCAATATCTACATAATATTTTAGGGCCCTTAAGCGTGCACGTGACATGGCAACCTACATCATGTCTAGTGTACTATGTGTACAAGTCCACATAATGCATTCACAGCTCAAACAACCAACTACATATATCAATCATGCAATAACATTCTCATTTCTACATAAACATGCGTAAACAATACCCCAGTTAACCTCCCTCATATATCCCATACCCAACATATGCATGAGATAATTATAAGAACATAAAAGGGGAGTTTAATTATTAAAACTAAGTTTTGTTGTGTCCCTCATGTGTCAAAAGTAAGTTATCTTACCTTTGCGCTTCACAAAACACAAATAATAATAGTTTACCAAGCTCGTTATGTATTCCCGCTAACCTATAAACGATCAATAATTATAACTAAAATAAGCAAACCATGGAACAAACACTATTCTACTAACTGCCGTGTCACAAAATACTAACACTATTATTTCTATAATGCTCGAAATGTCCACAACAGACCACAAAGTTAATTCCATTTATCTTTCTCTTTACTAGACACGACAAGTAAAGAACTAAACAAAACTAAGCATCCTTTGTAGTTTTATTGCATTGAAACCTTAGACTGAATACATGTGACTACTTTATTTTTTATAAATCTCGATTTGCTGCAGCCACCTTGAATGTCATGGACAGATGAAAACAACACAAAGTTATATGTTATTTTATGATTTATTCGTTGTTTTCGATTATTCGATATGACCACTCCATAAACCAAAATTTATACACAAAAGGATACTTTATCATTTTATTTATATTCTGCTATAACATTCATAGACACCACATTATATATAATTAAATATACTAACAAAAGATTACTAGATGGTACTTGCTTTCTCCTTTTCTTTGTTTCTCACGTGAAGGACTAAGGATCACCATTTTATTTTCCTTTTATCTATGACTTTCAATGGAACATGACAACAATAATAAATGAGAAATCTTATATCTCTTTCAATTTTACCCATCAACCATGACTAGTCACATTATTTTACTATTGTTATGATGAACATCAAAACAAACCATATATGTTTTTTGCTTTCCCATTATGTCACCTGGTCACAAGTATTATGACACCACCAGGACAACTCTTATAATTTATATATTTTTTTTTGTATATTTCGACACATACAACACAAGAAGACATCACAATTATTACTATACATATATATATACTGATTATGAAAATAAGGACCATAACAAAAGATGAAAACTTACTATGATGATGACGACTCACGAAGAAAACTTTATAGATTATATATTTTATTGTTTTGCGGCTACTAAAATCCCAATGAACACACCCTTTTCCTTTTTTTTTGTTCGACCGCCACACAAGCACAGCTAACCCTTTTTTTTAATTTTGTTTACTTGAATGCTCCGTAAAACTATAAGTCAAATCAAAGGCTTTTGGGTTGCCGCTTAACTTCTTTCTTTTATAGCCCACAAAACATGACACATATAATAAAATCAAAAGGATCTAATTTATAAAGTATTGTTAAATGTATTTAGAAACTATAACTAATATGTGATTAGATTAACTCTAGTCACTAACTACAACTTTTAGCAGTCCACACTTAAGCCCTCAAACTACATAACTACATTTTAAATTAACATATTGCCTAACGGGAATACACACAACATAACAAGCATTTTGGTAAACATTTATCGACACTTTTAACCACCCTAAATGGGAACACCTACACAAATTTATCCACATAAACACAAAATAATTAACACCATAACTATTCACCTAAAATATAAGGTCACCTAACGATAGGTCAACATTGACTAACAGTCAAAGTCAACAAAATGAATAAAAGATTTCGGGATGTTACAGCTTTTGACCAAGTGCATGGTTTTCTTCATAATACAAAGCTAAATACTCCTGCACACTTCAATCAAAATATAAAAATGGAAAATAACAAGCTAAAACATAAAATAAAAATAAAAACGAAATACGATTGCAATAAGTTACTTGTTTCCTCGATCCATTGAAAGCTTGCATCTGTGATTCTAAAGGTATAACTTATATAAAACAGATCACAAATGATAAAATTCAAAACAATTCACTTAATTGCAATTAGTCACATATTCCTAAAAATAAAAATAAAAATAAAATACGGCTTGGGTTGCCTCCCAAGAAGCGCTAAGTTTAACGAGTCTTCAGCCGGACTCGGTCTAGGAACTAGGTTGAGGAAGAATACGGGGTCGGTCGGGGGCCGGTTCCCGTTGGAAATCGAATGTAAAGGTCGGATGTATCTTTTAGGTGCGATTCGATTCTCCTTTTCTTAATTTCCCATGCAAAACTCCTAGCTTTGCATCTAGTCCCGAAGGGGTTTGTCTTACTAATTTCCTCCTTAGTCAAAACTACTTGGTTAAATCCCATGGTCAAGGTTATCTTCTTTGCTTTCACATTAACCGATGAACCTACCGAAAGCAAGAATGGTTGACCTAAGATCACGTGATCTTTAGTAATTAAATCTTCTTCAACTATAAAGAAATCAGTGGGGATGTCCAATCCCTCTATCCTAATGACCAAGTTTCTTATGAAGCCTTTAGTTAAAACTTGGCTCCTCCTACTAACCTAATTTCTAAATCTCCCCATTTTACTCCATTTCTATACTTCCTCAAGTTATTTTTGTAAATACCTATGGGCAAGATGTTAGATGTGGCTCTAAGGTCTATGTAGGTATCCTCAAAACAGTTAGAGCTGATGTAGCAAGGAATCTGAAAAATGCTAGGGTCACCATAAAACTTACCATTTGGTTCTCTAGCTATTATTTCGTTCATCTTATCTCTTTCTAGGTCAGCTACACGCTCTTCCCACTTAATGTTTCCTAGGATTCTCCTAACCCTAGTGGCTACCTCTCTACCATTTCTTAGTTGTTCCTCTACTTTCTCCTTTAATTCTTTCAATTCCATGAAACTTTCATAACAGATTTTCCTTTTAGGTCTGGTTTCTATGGTCTCCTCTCCTAGTGACATGTCTGATTTTTCATTAGGGTTTCGGTTATCATCCATTACCTCCATCCTAAGGCATTCACCTTCAATCAAGTCACTATCCTCTTCTACTTCAAACACTCTAATCCTATTTTTACCATTTGACAAAGATATTTCACGTTTAAAGACATGGATGATAGCATCCGCAACATGCAGAAATGGTCGTCCTAAGATTAGGGGTGTCACTACTTCACTAACCGAATCAAGCACAACAAACTCAGTCCAAAATTCTATTTCTTTAACCCTGACATGGACTCGTTCGACAATCCCCTTGGGTTGTCGGTAAGTCTGATCGGCTAACCGAATGCTCATGTTAACGGGTTTAAGCAGACAAAGGGTAAGTTTCTCATAAATCACAGTAGGCATAACATTAATACTTGACCCTAAATCAGCTAATGCACATGAAAAATACTCATTATTAATAGTGCAAGGAATTAGAAAACTTCCTGGATCTTTAGATGCTTGCGATAGCTGTGTCTCGTCATCCGGTGCCTCAGGATCTTGAACTTCATCCCTACTGTCCGAGTCATCCCCATCTTTGATTTTGCACTTTGAAGCGAATTGGGTCTCGACATCTCCTTGAAAAACAACTGAAAACGAAGTTTCGCGCGAATCTGGGATGACGGAGCTACCAGCGGCGCTGGGCCTGGGCCAGGAGCGGCGCTGGTTAGTTATGAGCGGCGCTGGTGGTACCTGGACAGATTCCAGATTTTCTTTTTTGCTCGTTTCTTCTCCGTTTGGCTCCCGTATGACCTGCACCTGATTGAACACTTATTCTAAACCATTAGAAAGCTCAGTATAGTCATTACCTTCGGTGAACACGGCGTTCACATTCTCGTTACGTCCGATAGGTGGTTGGTACTTTTGACTCGTACTCGGGCCTCCTTGAGGGTTCGGCTTTGGATTAGCTTGTGCATTGCTTGCAAGAAGACCATTTTCCTTCTTAGCAATCTGCTCTACCCATTTCTCCATCTTCCTCTCCAAACCTCTGATAGCGGATTGTTGATCTCTCACCACGATATCCACTTTCTCATCAAGGAACCTTGTGTACTTGTCCAATGAGTCGTGCCTCTGGTCGTTCATCTCCATATACTTCTCCATCATGTTGGTGAGCTTGACAATCGGATCCTCCTTGACTTCTCTCTCCACTTTCAGTTGTTCGGGTTGACCATTACTCCTTTGCCAACTATTTTGAAAAGAACCAAAGTTATTTCTAGCATAACTAGAATTAAAATTAGTCCTCGTTGATAGCCTCCTCGGTATTGGTTTTGGACAAAATTGACTTGCTCGGTAGCCTCCTCTTCACAATCCTCGGTATAGTGCATTCCTCCGCAATTGTTGCACCCGTGTGCAATCACCTTGAGGTCTTTGTCCATAATGTCCAACCTATCTTCAAAAGTAGAAAAACGGTTAGATAAAGCTTTAAGTTCATGAATTACCTCATTGTCGGAGCTGCTCTCGATGCTAGCCACGGTCCTTCTCGTCCTCCTATCTCGATCCTTATCATCCATATCTCGAGCTAAGCTAGCTTGCACCATATCCTCCATCATTTTGTACACGTCATTGGTAGACTTGTACAAAAAGTTACCACCGCCGGCTAGGTCTAAATCCTTTTGGGAACTCTTGGTTAAACTATAGAAGAAAATCTCCATGATCTCGTCCTTGTCTAGTCCATTCCCGTGACAGTTTCTGATCATTTCCCTAAGCCTTTTCTATGCATCAACTAGTGATTCACCCTCGTCTTGCTTGAAATCCTTGATGTCTCGAAGTATTTTCCTTGCTAAACTCGGGGGAAAGAATCGCGAGACGAATTGTTCGCGAAGTTGATTCCATGTAGTGATGGTACCTTCATCGAGCTCATCGAACCAAGCACGTGCCTCTCCGGTGAGAGACGACGGAAATAAGCTAAGCTTCACATCGTCATCGGTGACGTCTCCTCCGTATTTGAACATTTTGCACAAACTTGTGAACCTGCTTACGTGCTTGTGGGGGTCGGATTTGGTTCGGCCGTCATATTGGTTGTCTTGGATTAACTTAAGGTGGTGGCCTTTGACTGAAAATGAATCTCCTAAGTTTGGTGGGACTATAGCCGATCCCAGTGTAGGTGCTACGGCTCTTGTCCTCTCCATCATCGGTCGGTCAAAGGCGTCCATTTCGGATCTAGGTGAATTTGGTTGTGACATAGTGTCGGATGAGGTGTCGAATGATCCTAAAGGTGGGTCTTCGTCAAAAAGGGTTGCTAAACTAAATACGGGTGGTGGAATCGGTGTGTTGTCTCTCCTTTTCCTTCTAGGTTTACTAGGTCTTGAAGATGCACTATCTACTATCGTTCCTCGACCTCAATCGCATCAACTACCTAAATAATCCTGCAAAACTCAAGGAAAAGATCAAACACACCAATATAAAAATGAAATGAAAAACTAAACTACACTACTTAAAATGAAAAGGAAAATATTTTTTGGATTTTTGAAAATACTACTAAACCCTAATTTTGACCTAAACCTAATTTGACTACTAAACCCTAAAATGACTTAATCCTAAAAACTGAAAAGTAACTTTCTCGTGTCGAAACACAAGAAAGGATCCAATTACACTACTAAACTAAGAATGCGTCGCGTCCCCGACAACGACGCCAAAATACTTGATGGGTGTTTTTCGTTGTATTTAAAATTTATAAAAGTTGTACAAGTAATTACCTCAAACTAAACACACACTAACGGGCAGAGAACCCGGTCAAGTGTAGTATAGTAAGTGATAAGTTAGAGGATCGTTCGCAGGAACGCGTTGCTTTACCTAATCTAGTAATATGTGTAATTCTAGCGGTTGGGGGTTGTCACGATTTCCTATTAAACTAATAAAATACTGAAAAGTAAATAGAAGCCGCGACCGCTTATTCAGCGAGAGGCTTAGTCTGCAAATAGTTTGAAAAAACAAATAAGAGTAATTAAATTAAAATACTTGTTTGGCATCTCAGATCTCATGGTACGACCAGATATCATTCTACCTACTTGCTAAACTGCTGGAAACTTAATCACGACTCAGATTCTCGTTAGATTCACTTTGCCTAAGTAACTAGTGTTGTCCCTATACTCACACTACTCTTTAAACAAATTCTCGTTAGATTCATTGTTTAAGCATTAATGACCTAAAGTTTGTGTTACTAATTCATCTTTAAGTTACCCGGCTCTTAAGCCATGACCAGATAATAATTCTCTCCGGTGACCACAGTGCACGTTTCCATGTCACTGGATCGCGTCTGACATTGTTAAGCATCATGTTCTATTCGTCCTAATTACTATGGTTCTGAATCCATCAGTTATAAGTGAATCACCTTTTACATCTAGTTAAAGACCGACTAGTGTTTTCCATCCTTATGTATTAATCCTAGTGTATGATTATAGACTGATCATCAGAATTAAATCAATACATGCAGATATAGAACTGATATTAATATGAAGAACTAGTAAAACATGGATCTACGATAAACAGTAAGACACACTCCAACAGATCTAACAAATAAAGTAAAATAGATAAACGTCTACATGATCACATCGATCCAAACAAGTATTCAGCCTACTAGCCTACCATTATTAAAGGAATAACAAAGTCTGAAAAGATGAATGACATTGTTTACCAACTGAAAGTAAAATAAAAGAGTAGATCTAGGTTGAGGATAAAGATCGGAAGGTGTTAGAAGCTCCAAAACCTCCTTGGAATCTGCAAAGTCGACCTAGGGTTAAATGTGGGCGGCTAGGGCTGCTGAATCGGCTCTCTCTAGGGTTTTGAGGGCTGCTTCGGCTTAAATAGGTGTCAAAGTCGGTCTGCTGAACTGGGCTTCCCAGCGGCGCTGGATGGGCTCCAGCGGCGCTGGGCATGGGCCAGCGGTGCTGGAGGGCCAGCGGCGCTGGCAGCTCCTGCTGCTTCTCGTTTTGCTTCGTTCGGCTCCCGAATCACCTCCTTGTGTCTTGTAACTTCATAGGCTTCCATCTTGCATCTTCCGTGAACCTGCGTAAACATAGAATCCATTAAGTATCGATAGTTCCGGAATATTGACTCATTTAGACATTGAAATGAAGCCTTTCGATAGGGGTTTTTATCACAAAATGAACGCTCATCAGGCGTAATGTGGTGTTTTAGTGGCGCACTTTACATTAACTTGTTCTTGGCTTGCACCTGGCATTACACTTGACTCAGTTTCAAGTATAACACCTGTTATTTAGCATGCAAGCCAACATCTGTCCCACTAAACCTTCCACTAACTAATCTATACGTATATAGATTATACTTAGTGATGATCTATTAGATATAGAACATAATAAACACACACATATAACTCTGGAACTCAACAAAGTTTTCTTTCTTTCAGCTCTTTACGTTCTGTTCTTGAAGGTTAATTTTGGGTTGTTGATTAACTCCAGCGGTATACACTATTTTGGTTGTTGTACCCTGGGAAACTAACGGGTTCACTTGGGTTGCCCGAAATCAGTTTTAAGGGACCTTTGTTTAACAGAATCCTCAGTCTGATTTGCCTTGTTCTTTTCTGTTTACTTTCTATATTTTGTTTCTTGCTTTAGTTAGTGAGTTGTTAACTTCATTGTAAACTTATGTTGTAATTTGAATGTATTATCAATAAATTACATTTTATTGAATGGTGTTCCTACATTATATAATGTGTACAAATATTAATTATTAATTGAATACAAATAAATTGATTTGGTTTAATCTACTTAGAAACGGATATTGACATAGAGGTTTATACTTTATAATCTTCTGTGTTATTTATAAAATATTATATTTATCATTTTTTCTAAAAATTTTGTTGATAGTTTTGTTGTTTATGTTTATAAGAGATATATTAAATAGGGTTGTGATCATTTGAAAACTAAAATTTTCGTGAAAACTAGAAAACTGGCCAAAATACATTGTGATCTGAATTTAACACAATATGTTTTTAATGTGTTTTAGAAAACACATTGTGTTAAATTCATATCACAATGTGTTTTGGTCAGTTTTCTAGTTTTCACGAAAATTTTAGTTTTCAAATGATCACAACCCTATTTAATATATGTCTTATAAACATAAACAACAAAACTATCAACAAAATTTTTAGAAAAAATGATAAATATAATATTTTATAAATAACACAGAAGATTATAAAGTATAAACCTCTATGTCAATATCCGTTTCTAAGTAGATTAAACCAAATCAATTTATTTGTATTCAATTAATAATTAATATTTGTACAATTATATTATTTAGAAAACACATTGTGTTAAATTCATATCACAGTGTGTGTGAAGAATTTTCTGATTTTCACGCGCTATCAAAAACACACTGTGATTTAAAACTTAACACGGTGTATTTTTAGAAAATACAATAAAAACACAATGTGTTTTTTAGAAAATACAATAAAATCACATTGTGTTAAATTCAGATCACAGTGTGTTTTGGTCATGTTTTTAGTTTTCACAAAAATCTTAGTTTTCAAATAAACATTTCACATATTAAATAATCTCAAAATCTATCTGTATTGTATAAATCATGTTAGTCCTACAACTAACATGAAAGAAGATAAATCACATAACATTATAGTTAAAAAAATATATAAAATAAGATTTGGATTTTCAAACACTATTTGGTATGTTACAATTACAATATCCTTTTAAACTTATATGTGTAAGTAATATTGATACTTATATGATGTTCTAATTGATCATAGTAAAGTTAACTCTTTTATATATAAAAAAGGGTTTTGCTAAAAATACCCTAAAGGTTTTCGTTAAGTGCATTAAATAGTTGTATACTTAGCATAAAATTCAGGGGGTGGACTTTTAATATGGAAATGTACAATGTTTTTATGCACATTAAGTGAAGACTTAAGGGCTTCATTTAACATTTTCTATAAAAATAATAATAATCAACCATGATCGTAAAAATATGATTTGGGTCTAAATTTAATACTAGACTGGAACTAGAAAAGCATCATATTGCACATTGGATTCAATTATTTTGCCTAGATTTAGTACTCAATCATCTTATAAATTCATTGTTTGGATCAGACAAAAGGTATCTAATTTTGGAAAAGTGCATCACATGCAAATTCTTCTACTAAAACTTTCATCCAAATATTATTTTGATGATATGTTGATCATATTTGTAGCCATAAGCAAACATTTTTCAGTATTAGTTTTTTTTTTTTTTTATAACATTTTCAGTATTAGTTATATGTCAATTTTAGTTAGATTTTCTATCAAATTATGTATATAATGATTAAATTGCTTTTAACTATAGTGAGTTTTTTAAATTTTGAGAAATTGTCACAAAATCGTTCCTGTGGTTTGCCCGATTCGTATTTGTCCATGTGCTTTGTTTTTCATTAGATGTCCCTGTACTTTTCATTATCATTGTCAGTCATCGCTGCCACTAACAGCCGTCACCTTTACTCCGTTAAACCCCTCATGTGCAATGCACACAGCACATGAGGTGTTTAACGGAGTAAAAGTGACGACTGTTACTCTGTTAGTAGCAGGACCGACTGACAATGAAAATAAAAAGTACAGGGACACCTAATGAAAAAAAAAGCACATGGATGAAAATGTGAATCGAGCAAACCACAGGGACGATTTGTGACAAATTCTCTCAAATTTTTTATTTTTACCATATTTTTTTATATTTTTTCTATTTTTACCACAAAAGTTTTTAATTTTCCATTTTTACCACAAACTTTTATTTTCTTTAAAGTTAGCCCTTTAATTACAACTTTTTGCCCCATCAATTTCACAATGCATTTTGTACTAATTTCAATTTTTCATTCCATCGACACCACCATCACAATTCCATTAGGTTACATCAACGTACGTTTATCGTCATGTATGTATCACCACCCTTATACACGATGTATTACGCATCGTTATTTCTCTCGGGGCGCCGTCCGGGATTAAAATACTAGTTAATACAACATTTATACGGTGAGTACTGCCCGACTATAATTTATACTAACTTTTATTTCTATAAAGAATAACTTTTATTAACCTCGCATGCCGTGTATCGACGACGCCGGATCGTAGTAGTATCCGTGTATCAATATGAAAGATCACCATTATAAAACATCTTTTTGAAGTATATAGATCTTTAGATCAACTTACCGGTATAAATTGGTAATCATTATTTCGAAAATTTATAAAAGTATTTAGATCTTCATGTTAACCTAGCTAGTGGTATATATGCAACAAAATATTTTTCGTATTTTACAAATTTCATTTCCTTTGTATTTATGCTTTTAATACACAAAACAATTTCATTCAATATTTGAATTTATATTGGAATAAAATCAATCAAATAGAATATATGAAAGCATAAAAACAAATATTACATTCGATATTTTAATCTTGAAAAAAAAAAAAAAAACGATGCATGTGATTCTTTCCTTGGTTGTATCAAATTACTAAATCACTTATTTACTGCCACCATACCTTTTATCAATTCTCTCTACAAATATATACTCTAAATACTTTATGAATTGAAAATACATCTTCTTGAGTAAATCTCCATTCCTTTTTCTTCTTTCTTTTCCTCCCTCCATCTCCATCACAACTATATTCTTTGGTGTTACATCTCCATAATCACACAATGCACATTGGCTCCACAATTCTGTCTCTACTAATAGTTTTACTTACTATTAATGTCTTTCCCAATTTAATCTATGCCCAAGAAGTAGGTATGTATTTCTTAACCATTATACATATATCTATCTATGCAAGACGATACACTTTTAGCTATTTCATCAACTAAACTTTTTTTTATTCAACCTAACAAAATTGCCCAAGTGATCCTTACATTGTGACCCATTGGCGAAAGGTCACTGTCAACGAAGTAATTGTATGAGTTTGTTGTTTTGGTGTATTTAGTTTCGGTTAAAGTACGATAACAATATTCTTTTTCTTCTTTTATTTTTTTCCTTTCAATGCAAGGCAATTAAGTATATATTCTCAATGCTCGCACACATATTTAAAAAATCGTCCATCATGACAGTTTTTATAGTAATTAATTGATTGATCATCTCAAATATTATGCGTGTTATTTGTGTGTATAGAAAATGAGAGGGAGTTCGACTATGCAAAAGATGGCGAAAAAGGACCCGGAAAATGGGGGAAGCTACACAAAGAATGGTCGGCATGTAACAAGGGCAAAATGCAGTCACCAATTGACTTGTCGAATGGAAGAGTTGATATCATTCACAAATCAAACAAGTTGTCGAGGAACTACAAACCATGCCCTGCCATAATAATCAACCGCGGCCACGACATTGCGGTGAGATATACTTTTTAAATAAGGGGATGTTCTGTTTATTGTTTGTTTTTTTAAGCCGATAAGCTATAATAAAATACTTTTTTAAAATAAGCAAATTTTTCTTTAATGAACAAAAAAATACCTGTTTTTTTTTTTAATAAAATGTTTATAAGCGATTCCAAACACCCTTAAGCATAATGTCTTTTATGTACATTGTTTTATGAAGTCATCTTTCTGAATGATTAATTAATTTGGGATATATGTTTAACGTTGATGGAGGTGACATCATTCTTTACAATAAATGCTATCAATAAAAGATCACAAAACCGATGTTACATTGCATATATATGAGATAACTTATATTGAAATCTTTTCCATTCTTCAACTTTTTCTTTTATTTTATTGATGATAGCTAATCAATATATACAAGCAAGGTTGGAGAACTCGTGACTCGGGATCGGATCGGCGAGGGGGGAGTCACGAGTTTTTAAAAACTCGGATCGGAATCGGGGAGAACCCGGATCGGGTTTTTATATAGAAAATTTATAGTTTTTGAAATTATATGGAATAAATTTCAAACTTGAAACATAATTGTTTAGAAACTTTAATATAATACTTCAAAGTTCAAACTTCATTCATTAGAAACATAAACTAAAACCAATTTAGGATTTATTTTTTAAAAAAAACAAGAAAAAATTTTTTGACCAAAGTTGACCCGAGTTTTGACCCGATCCTGCCGATTTTTGACCGATCCGGCCGATTTTTGACCGATCCAGACGATTTTGACCGAGTTTTACAAGCGACCAAGTCGTTGACCGAGTTTTCACCCGATTCTAGCCAACTCGACCCGTTTAACCCCCGATTCCGATTCCGATTCCGAGTTCCCGGCCGAGTCGGCCGAGTTTTACAACACTGTATACAAGTGTGTTGATATTTTTTAGAGTAAACGACATAAATCGTCCCTGTGGTTTACTTAAATAGTCACCTTTCGTCCCTGAGAATCAAAAACCTCATGGATCGTCCTTATTTGGAAAATAAGCTTCGCCTTTCGTCCTTTGACTATTTGACCGTTAACCTCAATCCGTTAACCCCCCACGTGCCTACCACGTGAGGGGTATTCTTGTCTTTGCGCCCACTATAAATAGAGTAAACGACATAAATCGTCCTTGTGGTTTACTTAAATAGTCACCTTTCGTCCCTGAGAATCAAAAACCTCATGGATCGTACATAAAGCTGGTTGAATAAAGTTGCTTTATGCTGCAACTTTACACAGCATTTTAAGGAATTAAATGCTATTCCTTAAATGTTCTCAACCATATTTGTACGGCCAAAGTTAACATCCCAATGTTAACTTTGCCTATAAATACAAGTCATTGCACAACAAGAATAACACTTCTTCACTTCGAAAGATTTCACACTTTGCATACCTGCAATATTCTTGGTGAACTTGTGCAATATTCTCTCAATCACAAAAAGGAACATTTCACAACTTTAAGTGTTTCGATTGTTTAGAGAAATTCCAAGTGTAGATCAATTGTAGTTCATAGGTTGTTAGGATATTTACATACTTTGTATTATCTTGGTTCCGCAACAACCTTGTAATTTATTTAAAGTTAATAAATAAATTACACTTGAAAGACCATGCAATAATAGAAAGTACTTGTAAAGTAAATTGGTGAGACAATATGTATTTTTCAAGTGTAATTTATTTATTAACTTTAAATAAATTACAAGGTTGTTGCGGAACCAAGATAATGCAAAGTATGTAAATATCCTAACAACCTATGAAATACAATTGATCTATACTTGGAAATTCTCTAAACAATCGAAACACTTAAAGTTGTGAAATGTTCCTTTTTGCGATTGAGAGAATATTGCACAAGTTCACCAAGAATATTGCAGGTTTGCAAAGTTATTTTCTTGTTGTGCAAAGACCTCTATTTATAGGCAAAGTTGACATTGGGATGTCAACTTTGGCCGTACAAATATGGTTGAGAACATTTAAGGAATAACATTTAATTCCTTAAAATGCTGTGTAAAGTTGCAGCATAAAGCAACTTTATTCAACCAGCTTTATGTACGATCCATGAGGTTTTTGATTCTCAGGGACGAAAGGTGACTATTTAAGTAAACCACAGGGACGATTTATGTCGTTTACTCTATTTATAGTGGGCGCAAAGACAAGAATACCCCTCACGTGGTAGGCACGTGGGGGGTTAACGGATTGAGGTTAACGGTCAAATAGTCAAAGGACGAAAGGCGAAGCTTATTTTCCAAATAAGGACGATCCATGAGGTTTTTGATTCTCAGGGACGAAAGGTGACTATTTAAGTAAACCACAGGGACGATTTATGTCGTTTACTCTATTTATAGTGGGCGCAAAGACAAGAATACCCCTCACGTGGTAGGCACGTGGGGGTAACGGATTGAGGTTAACGGTCAAATAGTCAAAGGACGAAAGGCGAAGCTTATTTTCCAAATAAGGACGATCCATGAGGTTTTTGATTCTCAGGGACGAAAGGTGACTATTTAAGTAAACCACAGGGACGATTTATGTCGTTTACTCATTTTTATTTAAGTTTAGCATTTCAATTGATATACATGCATGTACGGGCTATATAATCTGCGTATCCCGCCGCTATCTATAATGAGGAAAAGACAACCTTGGCACGAATATTTTTCAAACCATTTTTTATTTTACAACTCAAATTTCTTTTCAAAAAATTTCATAACTTTTTCTATCTTACAACTCAAATTTTCAAGATATATTTTACGAGAAATTGCGGGTGGGTCAAATGCGGATGGGCCCACAAAAGAGAGGTGGGGACTGGGGAGTGTAATTAGCTCAAGACACATGTTAGTTATCTAGTTTAATATGGTTGTGGTAGCTTGTAGGTAGTAAAATGTTCATAGTTTTGAAAATATAAATTCTTTAAAATCATCTTAAAAATGTTAGAATCATGAGTTGAAGTCGTTTCAAAATAACCACATTTTGAAAAAAGGAATCCTAATTTCCTTTCGATTTTCTCCGTCAAAATGGAAAATTGAGTTTGAATATATACAATCTAGCTAGATTAATTTCTACTTTTCTAGTACTCGTACTTTTATTGCTAAATATATGTTTATACTAGACAAGATGCAGAAATATATGTCTATACCAGCTGTTACACATGAACATATAAAATAAAATATTGTTTAACTTTGAATCACACATATCAAGGTGAACGTGTTGTGTTTTGTTAATAATGTTTGAAGCATGGGCATTAGGAAAATACACTCTCATTGTATGTCACGTTATCTTTTTACTCGAATAAATCCCAGCTATATGGGGTAAGAAGACCCATACTTTGGATGGCCCAATGGCTTATTAACCGGATATTCTACTTGAATTCGAACCCCACTTTCTATATATGTGGGCATGATTATTGGGGTTTGGAAATCCCCCGAGATATGTAGACATTCGTGTAGTTTGGTAGCAAGAGTAACGTTTTAACTTTTAAACGAATTAAAACCTGGATAGTTTACTACTATGGATTATTAGCATAGTATATATATCAAAACTAACATTTGTTACCAAATTCAGTTTTATTATACTTATAAAAAAAATGCTAATTCCTGCTTCAGTAAATACATAACAACACGTCGTTACTGAATGCCAAAAGAATTAGCATGCTTGATTTTTTGATTGAATTTAATGGATTTACGGTGTGCAGGTTCATTGGGAGGGCGATGCAGGTTCAATTGAAATAAATGGGACTGCATACGAATTAAAACAAGCCCATTGGCACTCGCCTTCTGAGCACACCATCAACAGTAAAAGGTCCGGGCCTTTCTTGTTTTACCGTTTAGTTAGTTGAGTTCTTATGCGTTACATAGCGAAACTTAGTCTCCATCTTTATCTAAATGCCCAGTTAACCTTGCGACTCGTTGACCAATATTGTAATAGGAAATTATTAACTTTGCAGATATTCGTTGGAGCTACATATGGTTCACATGAGCACTGATCTAAACTCCAAACACCAGATAGCAGTCATTGGGGTCCTTTACAAAATTGGGAAACCTAATCATTTTCTCTCCAAGGTATAATCATTTTTTCTTTTAGATACTAAGATATATTAATTAGCTCATATATTAACCATTTTAAAGTATATAAAAAAAACATCTATAGATAACCATTTTGGTGAATGGTCTGGGACGTGCTGCATTAATGTTACATTGAATAATATATTGAACTTTATGGACTAGAAATATGGCTTTAGTTATGTCGATAACATGTTCCATATAAGTTATATGTGCTAATTGCTAGCTACAACAATTATAAAGATACATAATACATTTACTAATTTTCATGAGTCGGGCAAAACCTGTGTTTTACAACTCCATAAACTTTTAAAGTTTCAAAAATGTGCTTAAAATTGTGCTAGAAGATATTGTCTTTGTAATAGTTTTGGCTATACTTATGTACCATGAATCTGTATAACCTTAACAAGTTTGTGTGACATTGAAAACTGACAAACATATGTAGTGACAATGACAAGTGGATTTGTTGATTGGTCCATGTGTATATTAGTTGGTTGGAAACATAACATCATTGGTGAATCAAGATAACAAACACAGAGACCCAGGAGTGATCGATCCAAGAGAAATCAAAATGAGTCGCCGAAGATACTACAACTATATTGGCTCACTCACCGTGCCTCCATGTACCGAAGGTGTCATTTGGACCATTAGCAAAAAGGTACATATAGCCATGACTCTGTAATTCATATGTTATTAAAGAGTACGTACTTGGAATATTGCACTTATTTTGTGAGATATATAGAGAATATCTGTTAAATTTTGATGATATTTTCCGAATTTGTTATGCAGGTGAGGTCTGTGTCGCTAGATCAAGTAAAATTGCTTCGAGAGGCTGTTCACGACGTAAGTATGAAATATAATTTCTCATTGGAAAGTAGTTTGGAATATTTCCGGTTCATTAAAGATTTGCTCAATGTTCTAAAATGAGAAAATATATCTGTGAATAAATTGCAGCATGCGGCAAAAAATGCAAGACCACTACAACCACACCATCAAAGAGACATTCAACTTGTTGGTCCCTAGATCGACCTTCTTCAATTATCTACTCTATGTTTGCTTTTTCTTCGTGTGTATATATAGAGATTTGAAGGATGAAATTCAAGGAAATCCTTTTCTAATGTTTACTCGAATGTTTGCATAATTGAATATGCACGTACTTTTCACTCGTCCAAAACCACTTTTATTATTATATGGAGATAAACATGTATTAAAGGGCCATATAATTCATCAATGGCACTTTTATTAAATTCTAATACTCGAATGTTTATCAATCCATTAACAGATATTAAAGGGCCATATAATTCATCAATAACAGGCCCAATTCTTTGTGGTTCTATACCAACACCAATTTATGCATTTTCTAAATTCGAACACATAAATTGGCTATATACTTTCTGTTAGGCTAATTATTAAAGTTGTTTGTCTTCGACGTTATTACATTAAAATAATTTTATAAAAGTTAAGTTACATAAATTAAGATGATGCTCATTTTTTTAGGTAGACAAACCATAATTATACGTCCCAAACATCTTTTCATTCATTTACTTGGGAAAAATCTCCCAATGAATAAATAAAAGAAACATAAAATCAACAATAAATATACAACAGAAACCGCAAATTTACAAAACATTAGAACGACATGGAGAAATCACAATCCAATGTCCACAAATCACAATCTGTCGAGATATCAATAAAAACCCGGAAAAAAAAAACTATTTTATACGAGTACTTTTGAGAAGTTCGTTTTTATGAACTTTAGGCTGATGTGGGCAAATGGTCATGGGTTTGGTTAATGAAGAGGAACTCATAGACAAGTCCAGCAATACCACCACCAACCAAAGGCCCAACCCAATACACCCAGTGGTTGGCCCAGGTCCAGCTCACCAAAGCGGGTCCAAAAGACACTGCTGGGTTCATGGATGCTCCGGTGAATGCTCCACCCGCCAAAATATTGGCACCAACAATAAAACCAATCGCAATTGGGGCAATTGTTCCCAAACTACCCTTCTTGGGGTCAACTGCGGTTGCGTAGACTGTGTACACAAGACCGAATGTCATTACAATCTCGAAGACCAATGCGTTTGATACTCCAACTCCTGCGGACAACGAGAATGCACCCACGGCCTACAAAATAACCACATTTAGCCTTTGGTCGAATAATAGTTTCCTATTTTCACTCTCACATATATAGATGAAAAAAAAGGCATACCAACTATGACCAACAACATGTGGAAATATATTGGGACATACAAGTAGATATTTTTTTTTAGAACGGCGTGTTAGTTTGTTAGTGGTTACGAACCCTAGTAGTGACATCCAAGCGGGCAATATGCTAGGTTGGAACCCGAAGGCACCCCTGGAGACCAAGGGAGCGATAACACGGCTCGCACGCGTCCGAAGAGGTAAATGCCCGAGACCATAGGGAAATGAGATTCGATCTCAGGTCTCCTAGCCAACATTCCCTCCCAGCCAAAATCTTGATTATAATCTATACCAAAATCTTGAATTAAGTTATAGCATTCAATTTGGTTTACATGCTTTTAACTTTATGGTTTTTCCTTTGTTTTTGCTCGCCTCTACCTATTAGTCTATTACCAATTTTGCTTCTTGAATCGAATACCTTTTTCATTTTATCTTACTTGTTTCAACCGTTATCTCGAATAAACAAGATCTATCGTTTAACTCAAAATAAAGAAATAAATAAATAAATTTGAATAATGCTCACCATGTCATTGGTGACAAACTTAAGTAGCAAGCAAGCAACAGTGGATCCAAGCAACTGAGCAATGACATACACAATACCACGCAACAAAGTGATGTTACCCCCAACAAAGGCGCCAAAGGTGACCGCAGGGTTGACATGTCCACCCGAGATATTAGCACCTACAGAAACCGCAACGAAAAGTGCAAAGGCATGGGCAATAGCAGCCGATATGAGGCCAGCAGGAGTTGCTGCACCATCACTTGTTAGCTTGTTGAATGCCATCCCTGACCCTGACCCTGCAAAGACAAAAATGAGAGTGGAAATGAACTCAGCCACCCCGGCTTTGATCGTATCCGGGTGGCTAAGCTCCTCGTGTCGTCCCACGGCTATTGCTCGGACCGGCATGGTTAAAGGTTTATATATGGAATGGTGGAAGGAGGCTTATGAGAGGTTGGAATATGGTTTGAAGTTATAAGGTGTTTTCTCTTTGCATGCAAATGAGGTGATTATATAGTGGTCAAGTGTTTATGGTTTACCTGCTACTGCCGGTTTACCAGTCACAAAGTTTCTATATAGTCTATTGTTTAGTAGAGTAAACGACATAAATCGTCCCTATGATTTACCCAAATAGTCACGTTTCGTCCCTGTGCTTTAAAAACGTCATAGATCGTCCTTTATAGGAAAAAAAGCTTCACGTTTCGTCCTTTGACTATTTGACCATCAACCCACCTCCGTTAAACCCCCACGTGCCTCTCACGTGAAGGGTATTCCAGTCTTTTCCTTCTTTCCTCTTTGTCTGAACACTCTTTTTCTTCTTTCTTCACTTTTCTTCTATATTGAATTTATACATATACATACACATCTATATCTGTAAAGTAAAAAAAAAACAAAGAGCAACAATTAATCCATCCACTAATTTAGTACCATTAATCATAATAACTTTATATACATCAAGTCATCAACACCAGATCTCATTTTTCCTACACTCATCAATCGAAATATCAATAAAAACAAAAATTTTTCCTACACTCATCAATCGAAATATATCTAAAAACTCATTTAAAACAATAAATTCAACAAAATCTGAACCCACTTCTTTAATCATGTAGACTATAGTTCCGACCACGAGATCTTTCCGTCGCCATTAACATCGAATTTGTAGACTATAGTTGTGGTAGTTGTAGCATGTTCTTTTCGTGGTGGCCAGATGTTGACTGGTTTGTATGGCCGGACTTTTCATACGGTTTGGTGGGTCTGCTGCTCTTCTGTCGCCACCCATTGATGTCATTGATCAGAATCTATCTTTGGTGCCATCACACATGCACACAGCCACATATATATATAGAAAGAGAGAGATTCAAGTTTATACTCCATAGATCTTATATTGACAAAAGATTCAAGCTTTGTTACAAAGAGTCAGGTCCGGTTTTCGAGCAAGACGAGATGTACAACGAGGAGTGATGCTATAGATAGATGACGTGGTAAAGATTCAATCTTCTTTTAAGCTATAGATTATTTATGTATTGAATGTTATCGATGATGATTGATTTATATTTTCATAAAGTTGTAGATTTAGATGCATTTAATTTCTCTGAGTTTTTTTTAATGGAAAACTTATACAAGGATATTATATTTATAAATATATGAATAATGGGTAATCTGATATTGATTAATATTATGTGATATGATAGAGAAATTTGATATAGATGGATTGATTTGATGATGGTGGTAATGTATAGAGATATTCAGATATAAATGTAAATTTGCAAGTGATAATAAAAGAAAAAGAAGAAAAAGAGTGTCTAGACAAAGAGGGAGGAAGAGAAAAGACTGGAATACCCCTCACGTGAGAGACACGTGGGGGGTTAACGGAGGTGGGTTGACGGTCAAATAGTCAAAGGACGAAATGTGAAGCTTTTCTTCCTATAAAGGACGATCCATGACGTTTTTGAAGCACAAAGACGAAACGTGACTATTTAGGTAAACCACAAGGACGATTTATATCGTTTACTCTGTTTAGTATATTAAAGAGTAGTTGGTGTTAAATGTCGCCTTTCTAAATTTAGAACTTTATTGGAAGTGATGATCAAGTAGTTGAAGTCAAATATAATTAACTCATTTTTATTTGTTAATTAAAAACTTTAATACAAGTACTTTTCTAACTATGTATGTTAAACCATCATCCGAACCACTTTAAAACTTATAAAACTATACCGTTCCCATAATTCAGATTTTGGTATAGATTATAAATTTATAATTGAAATTGAATTTTGTAAGATACTAACATATATAGTGTTCACGCAACCTTAGTGTATATGTATATAAATAAATTTTGGAAAACTTTGTTTGTTTTGTAAGACATGTTTGAAATCTTAATAATTGAATTAGAGTAATGATAAGTTATAATGAGTTAATTACATAAGTAGTAGAAAGTTTGAGCTTAGAAGATAGTTTATTAATTGAAATATAAGTTGTAAGATATATTAGGTATTACATTGATTTAAAATTTAAATAAGTTAACAGCTTTAGATAATCTATAACAAAGTATAGATTATACATAGTTATAAATTTTTTTATAGTTATTAGTTACATGCTAGCTAGCTTAGCATTATAGACTAATAATATCACATGGTAAAGCAGAAAATAAATACATATTTGAATCTTAGAAGAAAAAAGAAACCGTCTTTTAGAGCTAGCGGGACGACTTTAATTAAAAGATTTAGAAGCTTAATTTAAACTTACTTTTTCCTAAATTGATACAAACGTTTACTAAATTTTAAGGGCATGGAACTTGTGTTCAGTATTTTTTTTTATTTATTATTATTTTTTTTGAACGGCATTCTATTCTACTTCTACTCCTAAATTACACGTATGCCTGGAAACCAGGACTCTCGAAAAACCCCTATTAATCCACCCTACAAATGTAAGAAGTGAGACTCGAACCCAAGTGGATCCTCCCAAGGTCAAAGACCTTACCAATGAGCCACCAACCCCATTGGCGAACTTGTGTTCAGTATTTTTCTTTTTCTTCTTTATTTATTTATTTATTTATTTATTTATTTATTTATTTATTTATTTTTAATTCCCCCTATTTTACATCTCTATATAAACAACTCCATTCACTTCATTCTTTTTCATTCCAAAAAACACATACAAACATAAATCAATCATCCATTTCGAACACATCTGGAACTTGACTGCACAACAGCGTCAACGTTGAAGTTTTTTTTTAAATAATAATAAGTTGTCTTTTATTTATTTATTTATGTATCGTGTTGGTTTTTTTATTTTCTAGATTTAATCTGTTTTATGTTTTTTTAAATTAATGTAATAAGTTGTCTTTTATTTATTTATTTATGTATCGTGTTGGTTTTTTTATTTTCTAGATTTAATCTGTTTTATGTTTTTTTAAATTAATGTAATGTGTTTTTATTTAATGTAATGTTTTTTTATAAATAAAATTAAGTTTGTGTTTTTATTTAATGTAATGTTTTTTTATAAATAAAATTAAGTTTGTGTTTTTTATTTTGATATATTAAAATAAAATAAAAGTTGATGAAGAGTTGAGGAAGAGGTGTTTTAGGAGAGAGAAAAGCTGATGTGGCAGTGAGGAAGATCCAGGAAGGTGTCCTCGGTTGGCTGAGGCCTTAGTAACATACAGATTGTCTTTAGTTTTCCAAAAAAACTTTGAGTGACATATTAACATAGCAGTAACGTATTTCTGATACATTCATGTATTCATATTATTGATTCCTTTATTCACTATTAAATAATCAATTTGTTTCTTGGAGTCTAATTAAAGGGTAGACATATATAGGCAATACATGTGTACTAGGAATTGTGCTAATACAATAAAATTGAACCAAAAGCAAGGATAAAATTGAATGGAGATGAGGGGGGTTGTGACCTCCTTGGCTCCCTCAAAGTTTGTTTTGTTATGTCCTAAATATATGTATGGTAATATATAAAGTATATACTACATATAATTATATAAAGTTTAATAGAAACTTAATTTCACTCATCCAAATAAAATATTTATATTTTGGTCTCTAGTTCAAGTTCAATTTTTTCTCCGGCTAAAAGGTTGCAAGTGAAGACATTCGCCTGCAGGCTGCAACGACCAATAACTTCGTATGGTGGTCCGTGATGGTTGTATAAAAGACGGAGTTATATTGGTATTGTAATAGAACATGATGTTAATTGATTTGTTATGTAATTTAACCTTTTTGTCGAGTTATTATTTGATAGCAAATAATCAAATATCTGATTTAATTGATTTGTTATGTAATTTAACCTTTTTGTCGAGTTATTATTTGATAGCAAATAATCAAATATCTGATTTAATTGATTTGAATTTGTTAAAAAAATTATAATGTAATGTAATAATTATGATTATGAAAAAATTAGTCAATGACAAGTTACTTTGCCCGCGGAATAATTTTAAACTTATACTTAATTTTCTTAAATAATAATAAGTTGTCTTTTATTTATTTATTTATGTATCGTGTTGGTTTTTTTATTTTCTAGATTTAATCTGTTTTATGTTTTTTTAAATTAATGTAATGTGTTTTTATTTAATGTAATGTTTTTTTATAAATAAAATTAAGTTTGTGTTTTTTATTTTGATATATTAAAATAAAATAAAAGTTGATGAAGAGTTGAGGAAGAGGTGAGGAAGAGGTGGGGTTGGTAGTGAGTGAGGAAGAGGTGTTTTAGGAGAGAGAAAAGCTGATGTGGCAGTGAGGAAGATCCAGGAAGGTGTCCTCGGTTGGCTGAGGCCTTAGTAACATACAGATTGTCTTTAGTTTTCCAAAAAAACTTTGAGTGACATATTAACATAGCAGTAACGTATTTCTGATACATTCATGTATTCATATTATTGATTCCTTTATTCACTATTAAATAATCAATTTGTTTCTTGGAGTCTAATTAAAGGGTAGACATATATAGGCAATACATGTGTACTAGGAATTGTGCTAATACAATAAAATTGAACCAAAAGCAAGGATAAAATTGAATGGAGATGAGGGGGGTTGTGACCTCCTTGGCTCCCTCAAAGTTTGTTTTGTTATGTCCTAAATATATGTATGGTAATATATAAAGTATATACTACATATAATTATATAAAGTTTAATAGAAACTTAATTTCACTCATCCAAATAAAATATTTATATTTTGGTCTCTAGTTCAAGTTCAATTTTTTCTCCGGCTAAAAGGTTGCAAGTGAAGACATTCGCCTGCAGGCTGCAACGACCAATAACTTCGTATGGTGGTCCGTGATGGTTGTATAAAAGACGGAGTTATATTGGTATTGTAATAGAACATGATGTTAATTGATTTGTTATGTAATTTAACCTTTTTGTCGAGTTATTATTTGATAGCAAATAATCAAATATCTGATTTAATTGATTTGAATTTGTTAAAAAAATTATAATGTAATGTAATAATTATGATTATGAAAAAATTAGTCAATGACAAGTTACTTTGCCCGCGGAATAATTTTAAACTTATACTTAATTTTCTTTAATAATGTTATCCCTTCTAGCTTTTGTATTTTATATTGAAGAAAAGGAATATTGCTATCTGGTTAACATATAGATTATATTATCCATATTTATTTAATATATATAAACAATCAATCATGATTAGTATTGCGATTGATGTCGTCTCCGGGTTCGAATCTTGGCAATGCCCTAAAGGGTTTGCTCTCCCATGTGTAGATGGGTATAGCATTGCTAAGGCCCCCTCACCACATTTGCATGTGACAAGATTTGAACCCATGACCCCCTAGGAAGAAACCACAAAGTGGAAAACTCCCTAACCACTAGGCTATCACCCTAATGGCAAGTCCACTAAATTAATTACAGGCATATACACTGTTCATTTCTTGAAACTATACCTGTGGATCTAGAATATAAAATATAAAATACCAACCTATATTAAATATTTAAATTAGCTTAAACTATATAGAAAATAAAAGATTTCATTGCATAGTATTATTGTGCATAATCGAAGTCGTGCAGGTGTAGTGTAGTTATGTCTAGCAGTGTCCTAATTGGTTGATTTGTTTATAAAAGTTTAGGTTATTATATATATTTTCGTGACTTTTGAATACCTTACAAAATTGTTCGAAACCTAATTAAACAGGTTTATTTATCCACTTTTGTTACTGGCATATATTTGCAATTTTATAAACCCATGCTAATCAGTTTTGAATGCTTTACTAATCAAATAAATCACAAACATATATGATAATCAAATCTACTATAATAATCTTTATGTGAGTTTTACTTTTCACATATATTCATGTTAATGTCCGGTTGAAGAAATGAGACACCCACTTTTATCCACAAGACGGGGTTCAATTTTTACTCGGTTTCGTGGGGGTTTTTTTCTCCTTCTAAAACTGGTGCATTTTGGTAGCCTTAAGCTTATATTCGGCTCGAGTTGTTGTGGGCTTCGGCTAATGTTAGTGGTGCCTTTGCCCCTTTGGCTATCATAGATGAAAGTCTGGGCTTTGTGTTTGTTTGCCCTACAAAATAATATATGTTCAAGCTAATAAAAATACTATCACCTATTGCTGTTCAAAAAAAAATAAAAAACACATTATTATACTTATTCTTAAACTAGGTGAAACCCGTGCGTTGCACCGGTCTTTTTAATTTTCTATATAATCCATCGTAAAAATGATATAAAGTGTTTCTACTTTATACCAAAGTGAGCCTCTGTAATATATTTGAAGTAAAGTAGGACGGTACTTATGAATACTAAGTTATATATTACGAAAAAGTGTTAATGTTAATAGTTGTGGACTTTTAAATGCCATATAAATCATAAAGCACTAAGCTGATTCAAAAAAGGGAAAAATATTGTATAAACCATTAAAACAAAAGTGTGAAGAAGAACTTTTAAGAATACTCGTGATATAAACAGATACATGATAAACAATGTGAACTGCAGAAAATGTTTCTCATAGCAAGCGTGGTCTTTATCCCCTTGTCCCAGCCGAAGCATCAACTTCGCAATTCCCATATAGCGGTTACTATTACCTATTCAACAGGAAACAACAGCATCAAAATGGCAACCTATCGTGCTTGGTTAATCAACTCATGCAACATATTATAAACACATGAGCCAGTTTATTCACAACCATGTACCATGTATTACTTGCTGATGATCATTGGTGTAACCATTGAAGGTTACACCAAGTTGGAATCTTGCATAGTTTAAGTGTGCTCCAAAGAAATAGCCGTACATAGTTACTATAATAGAATCATTATATTTAAACTATATTTACACTTTTGTTATTTCAACCACAGAGGCACTAAATACTATAATAAAACATACTATCTTCTCCAGTTACATCTAATATCCATTAACATTCAGAAGCCCAAACATTGCACTTTGAACTGGTCTTGTCTTGAGGACCCACATTCAGAAAGACTGGCTTGCTATGGTTCTCAATAGTGACAGGTTTGGGCCGTGGTTACAAACTTCATCGTATAAGAAAATCGAGACTTTTGCATTACCAATAATACCCTTTTATGATACAGTCTTCAAGCTAAGTTACATTTATGCATAATATTTATAGTAAAATAGATGTATTCCTTTTGCAAAACATGGTCTTTTGGGCAAATTGGTAAAAGTTCAAAAAAAATGAAAAAAGTTACGACTTTCTTTAAATGATCTAATGAAACTCGAGCAATGCAAACCTGGCTTAGTATTCTTCATAGAAACTTGTTGCAATGTTGCAGCTGCGTCACCATATTGTTCCCACCAAATTCCTTTTTAATCACATATAGATACATCAATCAGTTAACTATGATCATAGTGAGTATTTATCATAACAGATAGAATGAGCAAAACATCAAAAGGCAGAAGTTGTAAAACCCGTGAAAGTTGACCAACTCATAGTTTAAATATCTTTTCAGATCACTTTTAAAAAATTCACAGTTTTACCGACTTAAAAGTAACTGTCGTCATGGAAGAAGCAGAATAAGTGTGACATATACCACAAATTTTTCGAAATTTAGAATCTAACGAACAAATTTTGAGCAATCGACTTTTCAAACCACTTCTTGTTGCCTTTAAAGTTAAGCATGCTTCGAAAAGTGCAAAAAATACTACGTTTGATAAGAAACAACATTTAATAGAAACATGGTTTCGTTTACTTTTCTTTGCAGGAATAATGGTTTCCAAAGCGTTTGCAGGCCAAAGTGACATGAACTTTCCTAAAATGACTCGTTTCATTTTGACTTGTTAACCAACCCTCCATCTTGTCAACTTTAGAGCATATCGAAGAACAAACAAACCATCTTATTAAACAATCAGACAATGAAACAAATAGAACTATTAAAGTTAAGGAAAAATCTAAAAAACAACTACTCTTTAAAAAATATCAGGAGAAAGGGGAGAACTGTAATAACCTAGCCCGTTTCAAGCTGTAGCAAAAGATTACCCGTTATGACCAGTTACCTAACATGTCAGCCCACCCATATTGTCATCTCAATGTACAACGTACGAAGAATTAAAAAGAAAATCAAGAAGCTGGCTGCGATCTGTACCACTCTTTAACTTCCCACACAGGTCAATGTAAAAACGTCCAAGATTCTCACTGCGAAAAAATCATAAGATGGGTCGATTGTCAAACAAAGCAACAAAAAACTATGACCCACATGTAGAGAGGCTTACATAGATATTAAAGTTCCATTGAGTGTGTTAAAACTACCAGAAAACAAAATGCCAATTCCTTATCAACAAAGACAATTTGTAATAACAAATGTTTTAGGCATGACTTTGGAATAGGATTCACGGCAAAAAATGGTTAATTTGCACTTTCTCAAGAATATGGGAACTCCAACTTAACAACTAATGATCTGATAAGTAATTGTTCAACTATTAGTGAATATATCTTAATATTCGTCCACTAATGATAGACAATAGAGAGCCTTTTGGACTACAATCAATAATTTCAGTTATTAACTCTAAACTTTCAAAAATAAAGAATGTTGCAAACTTTATGCAACATCTCAAAAAGGAAATTTGAAACGAATGGTATAGAAGTATACTACTTGATAAGACTATTTGTTGCGTTCCAATTTATCAAGAGTCTAGAGTTGAGAGTACTCTTTGTAATTTACAAAACAGACTTCCTTTATTAACTTTTTCAAAGTATCCTACTACAAAATGAGTTTTTATTTTCCAAAGTTTAGACCTTATAAATTGCCTAAATCAAAAAAGTGAAATAGTAGGGTAGCTTACCTGCCAATCAATACTGCAACTTAGAATAGATAGAGGCATATGAGTTGCACTTGCATAACTATAACTTGCTATCACAATGAACCTGCAGGTGGACTGATCATAAAAAGGAAATATGGTAAAGATATTTAATCTACTTTAAGATAAAGCAAATACCAAGAATTTAGAATTGATTAATGTGTTAAACTTTCATTAAATAGATACTGTTAACGGCTTGCAAACTATAGAGCAACTTTAGTGCATGTCAGCTCGAGCCCGCAAAACTTTACATTTTTTTTGTTTTGAACGAAGAATTTCATTATCAAACAACAAAACATACAGTATGGGGTTACAAAGTAAACAGAGTAATATATCTACATAAAACTAAATTTTCACCAGGTATCCCACCCCAAATTCAATCTTATATTCCGCCAAGTAATATATCTACAAAGTAAACAAACTATTAATAAGGTTGTATGCATTAGAATCCCTTTTGAATGACTTTTGACAGCTTGACCCCTAGGAACCATTTCAGTTTTAATTAATCTAGATAACCATAACTTACATCAACCTTTATAACGTAAATGGTTCAAGTTGCCACATCTATTTTTTTTTTTTTTGAAAATGCCACATCTAGTGAATAGTCATAAAAGGAGGGGAAAACAAAATAAAACAGACCTCTATGTTCAAGAGCAACAAAAGCAGCTATCATCCTAACAAAAGCTTCAGAAGCATCACATGATGATGCACCCCATTGAAAGGGATATAGAGCTCCTATCCTGATAGCATGCCAAATTCAAGTATGAACTCTTATCCGTTTTTAGTAATAAATCAAGATAAATAAAACTCGAGTTAACCAAAAACACTTTTATCCAAATTTTTGAATTTTTTTATGAATGTTTAGTTTAGGAACCGTCCAATCTGATAACAAAAACTACATAGTCGTAGTAACCTATGAGTAAACCATTCTCATGCATTAGATATTAGACTTCAGGCGATTTTCGACCCAGCTAATTAGTTTCCTTTCAAACTTTATTATTCCATATTACCCATTAGAGATAGCAAATATAACCAATTCACCAGTGATAGAAGAGAAAATATATTTGAGAGAAAAGAGAGAAATATTATCAAATCAAGTCTGCCCATTTCTCCTTATGATCACGTATATATATACATACTATGAGACCTAACCAATTGTTACACATTACTACCCTTGATTTATCTAAAATGCCAATTATTACACCAAACATATTATAACGTGTATCAACCAGCAAATGATAAAACTTGCTACCTATACTAATAACCATCGTACACACGTAAAAAGATATAAACAATTGGAATTCCGCAGTAATATAATCACTAAAAAGAAGGACCAACAACTAACCGTTTATTACAGCAAAAATTCAAGTTTTAATAACTTATCAACCCATATTCAAAAACGGTCTCAAAGATATAAAAAATTAGGGCAAAAAAATAGGACAGAAGAACCCAATAAATCAAAACATAATTATGAATTTATCAAAACACAATAACAATAATATATTTTATTATAAGAAAAATACCTGTAGAAAAAACTCAGATGTATGATTTTTTATGGAGCGACTGTTTGAAAATTCCTGATCAAACCTATCTAAATTAAAACCCTAAAATCCTAAAATGTAAGGGTTTGAGCCTTTGAGGTCGTAATTGATGGCAAAGAAAAGGGATTAGTTGTTTCCTAAATAAAACCCCAATTAACCCCAATTAAGGATATCTGTTGTAACTCAAAAACACTGATTCTTCTATTCCAAAAATGCCTTGATGGTGAAATATAATTGAGATAATTTGATTTCCAAAAATATGGAGGCTGAAAATAAGCCGTGTGAATGAATCCTTATTAGTAGTGAGTTTGAGAATTCTAAACAAAACCTCCTTGGTTGAAGTGGTAAACGTGGTGAGCTATTGAACATAAGGTCCCGGGTTCGAAACCCAGAAACCCCTTTTATTTTTTAATAAAGGGTATATTTATGCCTTGCATACTTATGTGGACAAAATGTTGATGGATGCTGACGTGTCATTCGAATCGCTCTGGTAACGCCACATCAGAAAAAGCTGACATGGCGGGCTCAGAGAGCGCCACCCGAGCGCTTTCTGATAGCCTTTTATATATATAGAGAGACTACACATATATCTGAGATAAAAACCCAAGGCTTTTGAAAAATCCATATTAATCCATCCGTACAAATGTAAAAAGTGAAACTCGAACTCAAATAGATACTTTCAAGGTCAAAAACCTTACCAATGAACCACTTACCACATTGGCAATATTATCTTCAAATTGACATAGTTGATGCGTACATGAAAAACTATTTTCATGTTGAACTCGTGGATATCAAATATCATGAGAGTGCCAAAGAAAATGATTTGGAAGCAATAATCACATACATGTATATGAGCTATGAACTACCAAATAGCATTTGGGTAATCGTTATTAACTCGGGGGTCTAAAAAATATAAAGTTGCTAAAAATATTAGGACAATTTTTTTTTATAATGTTGAATGGTCAGAGCCTGTTCGTCTTACTTATTGGCTTCTATGTCTTTCGGAAAGGATATCATTCGAATTTTCAGAGAACCACGGAGGAGGAAAGCCTCCTATTAATCCGTCAAACGACACGACGATTAATAAGAGTAAACCTTGCCTCTTCATGATTTGAACCTCGTCTCCCCATGCCCAAAGCCCTCATGGGAGAACTAGGATACCACTGAAGTTTTATTTATAATATTTAGAGTAAATTACACTTTTTGTCCCTGAAATTGGCACGTTTTTCACTTTTCGTCCCTTAAGTAAAAAAATATCAATTTTTACCTTAAAGTTGGCAACATTTTGCAATCGTGGTCCAATGGCCTAACGCCGTTCGTTTCTGGCCGTTAATGATCACATGTGAAAAACATGTGAGGGCATTTTTGTCTTTAGACATCCTTCTTCCCTCTCAAACATCCGACCACCACCACTGTGACCCACCACCGCAGTGCGACCACCCTTCTCGCCGGGAAATAGTCCGGCCATCACTCTAGCACCATTCAAGACCTCACCTCCAACCCTACACACTTCTACTACTTTCCCCCTCTATCTAAAAATGCAAAAACACCTCACTACCACCACTGAACTGATGCTTCCGCCGATGTGCTGCCATTGTCGTCGCCTCTTCTGCTGCTCCGTCCTTCTGCTACCACCACTTGACTCCCCAACGGTTAATAATTGAGCATTTTTTTCTTTTTTTAGCTTTCACAAACAGTTTCACAGAAATACATATGCATCTTTTCATTCAGGCATTACCTCAAACACATTGTGTGCAATCAGAATTTTTAGTCAAATCAACCATAATACGCTTACTTATCTATCAACCTCCCCTGTTTTCTCTCAATTCAGTTAAAAAAAGCATACATACATATCATGAATATATATCCTCAAAAACAAAAACCGAATGAATTATGCAAAACTGTATCAAACCCAAACACAAATCAACTATTAATCAAATTTAATTTTCAAATAAACAATGGAGATTTTATGTAAATATAACTGATTTTAAATATTAATTCCAATGAAATCACTGTTTAAAAATGAATGGATAGTACCTGATTCGAGGAACAATATGTGAGAATACTTCTGAATGACAGTTTCAATGGCGGATTTTTCTAAACGAACAAAATTTCTTAGGAAGGAAGAAAGGCAGACGATTATAACAAGGAGGATTTATGAAATGTTTGTGTGTATCATCGTTTCCAAATATGATATTATTGTTTATATGGTTTGTGAAAATTAGTGATATGAAGAACACCCATTTGATGGGGGTGGGAGTCCGGTGAGATGGGATGACTGATATATATTTGGGTGTTTTTTTTGTTTTTAATAAGTAAATTGCGATTTTCGTCCCTAAAGATGTCACGTTTTTCACTTTTAGTCCCTTGGGTGTAAGGAAATGACATTAATACCCTCATGTGTTTAGCACGTGCATACGTTAACGGCCAAAAACAAACGCCGTCTAGGGGAAGGACCTTGATTGCAAATTTTTGCCAACTTTAAGGTAAAAATTGATATTTTTTCACTTAAGGACAAAAAGTAAAAAACGTGTCAACTTCAGGGACGAAAAATGTAATTTACTCTAATATTTATTTAGGACAAATATTATAAAAAGTTAATTACATTTTTCGTCCCTGTGGTTTGTACCAACTTTCACAAATCATCCCTGAGTACACGAAATTACGTGTTTCATCCCTAAGTATGGAATTCCGTTAACACTTTTAGTCCACGACCCAAACAGACGTTAAAGTTATGGTCATGTGACTTGCACGTTGAGGGCATAATGGTCATTTCCTTTATTAAAACTTTTTTTCCTTATAATTTTACACATGTCATTATATGATTGGTTATATCATATTTGTTTCACTTAAACATATCATCTCTTCCTCCTTTCTCTCAAACAAATCATCTTTTCACTCAAACATAATACATCTTAATAATTTTTGTTTCCCAGATCTTCAACTTCAAAAAAAAAAAAAATTCATTAAAAAAAATCACAAGTCATTTAAATGAGGCTAATTAACCAAAAATATTGTTTCAGTTTACTAAATCTGCCAGGGTGTTCTTCCAACAAGTATAGAAACTCAAATTTCATAAGAAAAACATCAAGAATCTATAACATTTCAACTTTCAAATATATAAAGTAAAAACCAAGAAAAAGGTCACTATGAGTGAAATGAATATCAAAGAGCTTTCCTTTTTGGAACTAATATATCACGATTCATATGTGTGAAATGAATGTCAAAAAGCTTCCCATTATGATTACATTTATATTCATATTCTCTGTTACAAGTCAAATCCTTTATGTACACAATACAACTTCCAACAATCCATCACCTTCTTTATATCAAATCTAAACCATATGTAAACAGATCTGAAACAAGAAAGCATAGAAAAAAATAAGGAGCAATGAAAGAGGAATACAAACAAAAAGCTCAAAATTAATTTGTCTTAGTGTAGAATAAAGCTTTTAGTTTGATCGGATATGGCTGCCATCACCACCGCAACCACCGTCATCACCACCGCAACCACCACCATCACCATCGCAACTACCACCGCCTTCACACACTCTCTCTCTGTATATATATATATACAATATTTATATATCTGATTTGTATGTAAGTCTATATTATAAATATGTCTATGTTTATATGTGTATATATATATGTGTGTGTGTGTGGGGGGGGGGGGGGGGGTATAGATCTGATGAAGAAATTTTTGATTGGATCTAATGAAGAAATTTTTGATTGGGGACAATGATGAAGTTTTTTGTTGGTTGGATCTGATTATGAATTACACACACATATATACATATACATATAATTATATATAGATCTGATGTTGAAGGTTTTTGTCTTACATATCTTACTTTGAGATTTGATGACAATTTGTTAATTACACTTTTGGTCCTATGACAAGGGAAATGACCATTATGCCCTCAACGTGCAAGTCACATGACCATAACTTTAACGTCCGTTTGGGTCGTGGACTAAAAGTGTTAACGGAATTCCATACTTAAGGATGAAACACGTAATTTCGTGTACTCAGGGATGATTTGTGAAAGTTGGTAAAACCACAGGGACGAAAAATGTAATTAACTCTATTATAAATAAAAATATACATCGACCTCTATTCGCTGTTTTTAATGTAGGAGTATGATTTTGTTAATCATAATATTGTCTAACTTTTTAATATTTTAAACAAAAAAGCATTTTGTAAAAAAATAATAAATAAAATGGTTTTCGTCGAGCCTTTGTAACAATTTTATCTTGGTTTTGGTAGAAAAATAGACAAATAGTTACACCTTGAATATGCTCATAATATTGTATTTTATAAAAGTATTAGTTAATTAGGTTGGAATAACCCAAGGAAAAGAAGAAATTTAATTTTTGTATTCACATATGACCTATCTGTTTATGCGTATTTGGAGCATTAACACGTAGTAATTTTTGCTTTTACATGCTTTCGATAATTATTTTTATCCTTATTTGAATACCAGTCGTTTTTTACACCCTAATACTTAATCAAATGCATAAATATTACAGTTGATAATATAAAAATACTTAAAATTTCTTTAGAAGCAAATAGAAGTTTCCTCTCACATACAAAGATAAACATATATCTAAATGCTCATTTGTTGACTTAAAATTATATGTGGTGGCATGAAAGAGATTATTCTGAAGCATATCCGTTGATACACAATAATATGATTAGATGATAGTGCTGACATGTAAGAATGATTCAATTCATTATATAAAAAAAATTAATACATATCTTCAGATAAAGCTTCATGCTTTTACACGGAACAAAAACCTATTCTTTTTTATCATAAATCTTCTGCCTTGCCTTTCACGATGTGAAATATTATGTTACATAGCATGAGATACAACTATTTTTCACGGCAATTCAACATTTATTCTTAGACTATCCCCAACAAACTTGTACTCATGTCGGGAATTAAACCCTATACTTCAATTTTAAAAAACGTACGATATATTTTATCAAGTGAGATAATAATGTTACATTAGCATGACATAAAACTAGTAGTTACGTTGATGAGTCAAATTATTATAAGGCCCTTGATTAATAGAAAATAAAAAAAAAAGACATCTTGAACCTCAACTTTTGATTCGGGTTGAAATGAAGGAATTGGGTAATGGCCTGTGCACTTCTTGGGTTTTGTATCGGTCCATGTTCACATATTAAAGTAATCACAAAATTCATCCAAAATTGGGCTATATTCTTAAGGCCTTTCTTGTCACATTTGAGTATCCTTTCATAAAACTGGGGCACTGATTATTATCAATCATTATGATTTTTAGAGACGAGTCTTCTTAAGACAAAAATTAAGATACTGAAAGCTTTGATCACTTTATTTGACAATAATTATGGTTCATATCTTCAATTCTTCAAACGATCTTTTTTGGGGGGGTGGGCCGGTGAGGGAGGGAGATCAAATTTTATCAATCAAATTGTGGGTATCAACATGATGGCCCATATCTCTTTGGACTTCACTATAATTTGTTGTTCAATACTAAAAAAAAGAGTATGGTTTTTATTTTGTATGCCCAGAAAGATGTGTAAACAAAGCTGAAGAACTCTCTTGTAGCTTGTTTTCATATATACATTGATAAATAGAAAAAAGTCGTGGATTAAAAAGTTGTGTGAAAAAAAATCAAAACTGAATGTGTTCATGTTCATGCATAGAAAACTCTCTTGTAAATATGAATATACGCAATGCCAAGAATCGTTATCTTAAATTTATGAATATCTTGAATTACTTGTGTGTTTTTTCAAGGATTACTTTTATTAATCACCTGTCTTGTATTATTAGTGAAATACATATATCGTGGTTCAGTGTTTTTCCGTAGGCTGTATCTAAGCTACGGGTCATAAGTTTAAGGTTTGATGTTAGCCCTCGCCAAGAAATCTATATATATATATGAAGTATGTCCAACGAAAACGAACAATTCATAATCCTGCGAAGGGTGGCTTATGGCTTCTGAAAATGTCATCTCTAACTCTCTAAGTATATACTTTGTAAGTCAATAAGAATTTGCAAGTATTTAGATAGCCCTGTCATCTTTAATGATATACTTATTTGCTAAATATCACATAAAATTGCAGTTGCAATATAAGTAACAAAAATTGAAAATTTGCTATGGTACATCGAACTGATATTTCTGTATCTATAAGACAGTTATATTATTCTGAAAATGATATTATGATAAGTTGATAACTCTTAAGCATGTGGGTCAAAATGATTGTATGATACGAGTATAACTCCATTCAATAATAGCAGCCCAATAAATCAAAAATAAGCCCAAGATAGAACAGATGTTCCATTATATATATAACAATTCACATTCTCTTTAGCTACAGTACCATGCTGACGTCATGCTGACGTCAGCAATTTTGTCTTTTTCTGATATATTTTTTTTTAATACCATAGTATACTTTTAAAGTTTCTTATTTTTACCACTTAACTTTTAGGTTTTTTAACTTAAAAACTTAAGTAACAAAGTTTTTAATTTTTACCAATTGACTTTTGGGTTTTTAACTTTAATCATCAAATCTTTATTTTTTACTTTTTATCTCTTATTATAAGGTTTCTAACTTTTACCATCGAACTCTCGGTTTTTTCAACTTTATCTATCCATTACTTTCTACTTCTTATAGTAAACTTTAAGTGTCCAAACTTTTGGGTAATGCTAGATGTATGTTTGCATGATGCGGCGGCGATATGTCTCCCGTGGCAACGCCCGGGTTAAAATTCTTGTTTATTTCTATGGACAAAAGTACATTATAGCCATCGCCATCGGCTAGTCAGTAAAGAAGAGCTGATTTCGGCCCTCCCTTAACATTTTTCTCAATGGTAATCGATGTATGACTTAATAACGAGTCACATTGCTATAACTTCAAATTTCTTTGGTTGTTTTCGGTAGTCAAAATATCGAACTAAAAACCTTGTTTGCCCTTTTATTTGAGCTTATATTGGGGGTGTCATAACGGTAACACAAAAACTACTCATTTAGCAAGACACTGATTATATAGATAACAAGATTAAAAACACGACCATTATTAGGTCATACAGCCAACCTGGTCTATCTAAGTTTTTGTAGTACCAATTATCAGATCAAATTAAGGCATATGACTTAACTGTAAACGAAGCAAAGAAAGATCTAGGGTGCTCAAGTTAAGATAACTTCTTATTTAAGATTTCATGAGCCGTTACAAGTATTCGGAGGAAAAATCCCCAAACTTTACCATAATGAGGATCGAATTCAAGACGCTGTGTAAAACCTGAGAGTTAATATACAACCGAACCTCAATAATTCATCTAGCTCCACGTACGACACTTAGAAAATATAGTTTATTTTAAAATTTTAATAAACGGTTGGAAGTTGCACATGAAGGAACCTCATTGAAGAAGAGTACAAAAAGCAATCTAGTTAAAGAATCAAATGAAACAAATAAAAAGGTGTATATTCCCCTTTAATATTATCTAAATTGTTCACATAATTTGACATTACGTTGCATTTTTAATAATAACCTGAGCATGGTTGACTCAATCATTACATCTTTAATAAATAAGAAACGATAGTTTTAAAACCCGTATGCATTTTTTGGAAACGGATTACCCTATTGGAGTTCGTATATATGTGCCAAGTTTACTAGAAAAGATAGAGATGTGTTCGCACAAAAAAGATGACACAAGAATTGAGGTTGAGGATTTGTCACGTAAATACATGTAACAAGCATATTCAATTCTGTTTCGCAACAGAATACAAAAAAGTTCTATCGATCATTTTTGATATTTAATACGAAAACTACATCAAATTAATATGTGTATATGATATACTGTATAGTTGGTTATCTATATCTATATATATTTTTAACATAAATTATATACTCACATAACATATATAAAAAAATAAAAGAAATAATTTTTTGTATGTAAACAGAATATTTTTGGCTCTTACACTTAATTATAAGAAACCAAACAATAAAATAAAAAAATTAAATCTTAATTAGACATGATAATACATAAAGTTTCACTTAACTAGAAAATTTAAAAGCAAGTCCAAAAGAAAAGATAAAGAACAAAAATATAAAAGAATTTTTTTTCAAACTTAACAAGTAGTTGATTGTAAGTTTGTAACAATAACTATACTAACTCAAATCACGAAGCTTTGATAAAAAATTATATAATTAGATTGCTAATAATTAAGAAGCGTAAAAATATAACATCAAAATCATAAGTATGCATCTTCAATCGACAATTAAAAGTTACAATTATTGATGTACGTTAATATTAAGTTAAATTTCAAGATGGCCAAATGTCAAGCTAGAAGTTATGAAATTAAGAGAATTAATAGAAATATAGTATTATGTTTGTTAATCTATTTGGTAGAGGCTATTGTTTCTTGTAATGTATGTCAAGAATCAATTACATCTTTAGGATTATTTGAAAGTTTGATGCAAGTGTTATATATAAGAAAATTTGTTGGTTAATAAATATTAAAAATTGTTTAAAAGAAAACATATATCTCATGCATGTGTTAGTACTACTAACTCCCAAGTCACGTACAAGTCACAACCCATAATGATTCGATCTCCCTTAATTACTTAGAAAGTTCATTACGCCAAGAATCTTAATTCACATCTAAAAAGTCATTGTTTTCTGTAAGTTCACACACTACATGCATGCAACACCAATACCATTACAACTCATACTATGAGGATATATGAAATCTTGTTGAAGCCACCGCCAATTATTTATTACTCTGGCTATTTACACAAAATACAAATTAATTATTTAACACATTATATAATTTGATGATGCGCTTTTATTTAATTAAAGGCGAAAACATAATATTTTTAAATTGATAATCTATTCATCATTAGTCTTCCACTAATCGGTTTTATACTAACATGAAAGAAGAAGGTAAATAATTATACAACACGTACTACTAATGTCTAATGTGTCTAAAAAACATACGTGACCAGGTTTGATCGAGTTCGATATCCACTTTTATTTTAGAAGTTTTTACATAGTGGAATGCTTCTTAATTAGGTAAGATCTATCGGGCTGAATCATTTTTGTTTGTTTTAACTCGGCCACTAGACTAGACGTACATTTAATCAAGGAAAAATTACCTTTGTCGATTACTTGATTAGAATCACACACGACTGAATCTATATTCTTTTTAACATAAGTTACATGCATAAGTTATGTTTGTACAGCTAATCCGGTCTCCTAGAACGTGTAAATGGGGGTTGAATGTGATTATAATCTGGCAATTCCCTTGCGGTAAGGCAGTGCCTTTTGTACGCCAAATATGTATGTGTATATTGTGTGTGTTGATCGATCACATCTTCCCCTATTTATAGGGGTTCCGTGACTTAATCCCCAAGTAGGGTTTTGAAGGTGAATTATATTGTTTCCGAAAATAATGTGATACGGTGTTATCTCTTCCGCAAAACGCTGGCCTTGGAGATAAGCACATATCTTTTCCTTATTTATCGAAGGTTAAGTCATCCTGGGTGTACCCTACGTGCCATCGACTGGGTGGGTACGTCATCAAGCCCCCCAGTCTAATGGGGTGATGCTGCGAAGGTCGCCGTATTAGACTCCTAGCCTCATTCTGCCCATGTGCCTTTTCTGTAAACTTGTGCAAAGCGTAGGGGTGTTTCTGAAATTTATGATGGTAGGTTTGGAGTATTAATTTCATTGAGTTAGTGGGCGCGTATCCCTATATTTCGAAATTAATCGACGGTTACCCCTTTTTTGCCGCATATAAATATCTTTCTTGTGGTCAAACACAATCAAACCTTTATTATTTTGATCGGAGATCCACCGCTGTTCAACGAATCGTTTGTGCTTCAAAAATAAGGTACGATCTTTGCTTATTCTTTCTTTTGTTTAATAAACCCTAGTTTGATGGCGAAGCGAGGCATAGGTAATACTCGGTCCGTCGTTGATGCTAATACACTTAGGGATTTTGTTGATCAATATTTTCCTGGTCGTCGTACGTCTTTTCTTCTTCCAACCCGAAATCAAAGTGCTCTGAACCCTCCTGATGGGTTTGTGAGTATATATATCAAAACTTTTACCATGGGTAATCTTAGGTATCCGTTCCCCAAGTTTTTTATTGATGTCTTGAAACACTATAAGTGTCATATCTCGCTGATGCATCCACTAGGCTGTGCTAGGATAGTAGCTTTTGAAGTTGTTTGTCGTGCCTATGGCGTGGAGCCCACTGTGGTTTTATTTAGGAAGTTATTGAATATTTGTGCCGCCGTCGATTGGATAACCATAGCCAATAGGCCAAAAATTGAATGTATCGTTAAGGGTGGTGTGGATTGTAAGTGCACATCTATGTCAATAGCAGTCTAGATTGTTTGGGCTTATATTGTTATATGTCTTTGTAATGTGATTGTCATTAATGAACTTAGTATTATGCATAGAATATAAAAGAACCCGAACCCATTTTAGGAAAATAAGAGAATTTTTTTTTTATAAGCCCCCACTGCGCCGCAGTGGAGGTGTACACCTCCCACTGCGCCGCAGTGGGAAGTTACGGAAGCAGACGACCAAACTTCCCCACTGCGCCGCAGTGGGGTGGAAACACTCCCACTGCGCCGCAGTGGGATATTTCTGATCTCAGCCTGCAGTTTTCCTGCAGGTTAAAACTTTTGAAAATCATAATCCAAACTTCAATCTTGCACAATCTTTTACCAGTCATATTCAAACCTTAAATCCCTTTACCAAACTTTAAAATGAGTTAAAGACACGTGATTTAAAATTCCGAAAGCTTTTATTTGATCAAGTGTAGCATTTACAACGAAACGGGTCATTTTACCCAAGTTGACACATTACAAAAGACGACATTCAAAATTGGAAATTTCGGCATGACCCATTCGTAAAATCATCATCCAAACCTGTTACGGAATGTGAGTTCTCCAAAACACATTTAAACAAAATCGATACATTACAACTACAAAACGACCCATTTAAAATACTCAAAAACTCGAGTCTAACACTAGACATCATAATACTTTTCCAAAAGGACAAAACAAGAGTACAAAGAGCCGATAGTTCAAAGGGGTCGCTATGGGTCCTATTACCAATTCCATTATCCGCAATTAGCTAAAGCAATCATATCCATTAAGCGACTTTAACTTCAATCTTTACATTACTTAACTTTCTTCCGCATCCGGGACAACCTATAAAAAGGGTAAACAACTAAACAGTAAGCAAAGCTTAGTGAATAATCTTGCATACGTTTATACATACGAAGGAGGGCAATGCACAAGGACTGTTGCATATAGACTATGACACCGTCGTTTCATATCTATAATACTCACCTTGCACGCTAAACACCATATATGGATCCATATAAGCTAACCAATGAGACTATCGGGATTCTTAGGCCCCGGAGGTTCTTAGGCCTCTTCTAAAAACAACTATCGGGATTCTTAGGCCCCGGAGGTTCTTAGGCCTCAACAATACTATGCCCCACATGGGCCTAGCCGAATCAATTACCACACATGGATATCTCATTTCAACATGATGTGGTCAATTGACCCAACGTAAACATAAAGGTATGCAAGAGTACTCACCTCCTCCGCGACAACCAAAAATCATAATCAAGAAGACCGCATGAACACAAAACATGTAAGCTTCAACCTAGCAACAAAATCACAACGCATATAGGATCATCAATAACATACTAGGCCGTCTAGCCATAATCACTAGCATTTCAACACCCAACCCATCATTTACAATCTTATATTAATCTTGGGTTAGTTCACATAACATGTATCTCTTATATCATTTTCATATGGCCAAACTCACTTTTATGACAAAATCTCCATTTTTATATTTGACCAGGCTGCCTTCAAACGAGCATAACTCAAGTTCTACTTACTCTTTTTACTTGATTCCAGTGGCCAAATTTAGATAACACATATACCTACATTTTATCTTTAGTGACCAACATGTGAATTGTCCTTCAAAGAAGACTTCTGATCGTTTTAAAAACACAAACGGTTGCTGTTCTTTCTGACAAAACAGAATTGACCTTACCGACTTCAAATAACCATAACTTGAGTTCTACATCATATTTTGACCTCATTCCAGTTGCCACTTCAATTTAACACATTTAGGTACATTTTATCTTCAATGACCAAGACATGAATTAGCTTGTAAAAATATGTTTCACCCGTTTTAATAACCGACGAAAAATCAGTTTTGCTGAAAGATCAGCATGACGACCCTGAATTCAAAAATTCATATCTAGAGTTCTACTTCGTATTTTTAACTCATTCCAGTGGCAAAATTTACTTAACACAATAACCTATCTTTTCTTTTTAGGACTCGACAACTGAAAATTCTGTCATAGGGGTGTTTTACACGTTGCAATTACAGGGACAGAATCTGTCCAGCTTTGTTCTTACTAGTATCCATCAAAATCTATCATGTAACCCAATTAAAACCCTAATTTGGTTAAATTACAAGAACCCTAACTTGTATTATAGAAATTTAACCCATTATAAGAAAACCCCCAAAATTATGTGAATGCATGAACCCTAATTCTTGAACAAAAATTAAAACTAGGGTTGGAAGGATAATTACCTCAATGATTCAAGAACAACTATCAAGAATTAAACCCCCAATTTCTTCTCTTTTTCCTTTATGTGTGTCGACACACACACTTACACCACACAAATTCTCCCCAATTTGATTACACTAGAAACCATTATTATTATTGTGGTTATTATTATTATTATGAATTAGAGGAAGAGTTCTTGGATTGATTGAAGAATTTAGATCGATAGAGATTTGAGATGAAAAGAGTCTTCCAGAAGAAGAAGGAGTAGTGGAAGGATGAGTAATAGAAAAGAACATGGCTGGACATATCCTAGTTATGCCACGACCCCCACCCAAAATTAGTGGGTATAATACCCGCTATCCGCTACGGTTCCAACTAAATTAACCCCTTATCCTAAAATAAAATACTAGGAAACTATTTTAATGTCAAAACTATTAATAAGGTTAATTTTCATTGGCTTAAAATATTTAGGATGTTACAGAATACTAGATTAAGTTTAAGTATTGAATGTATAGTAAATCTGCTAAGTGTGAATTGCGAGTTCGCAATTCACAGGAGAAATATGACTCCGTATTTGCAGGGACAAATACGAGGCTAGAGCATAAATACGACCTCGTAAATAGGTCGAGCTGGGCCTGAAATACGAGGCCAGTATGCTGAAGCCCAGTCGTATTGATACCTATATAAACCGAACCCTAACAGAGTTTAGGGTTGAACATTTGTCAAAATTTCGAGCATACTTGTGCAGGTTAAGTCGTCAAAGGTTGTTCCGCTAGCCCGAAGAAGAACTGCGAGGCAACAGGTGATCTAGGGGCTTATTGTTGATCACCAAGTTATAGTGAGGGATTCCGCACCTCAAGATAACTGGAGCAAGCTATTAACGATCCGTACCAGGGGACTTACAATTGGTATCAGAGCCACTTGGTTTAATACCGGAAGGTTATAGCTTGTTGGTGATAGACAATATTGATTTAGGGTCGTTTGGACGTGATTCTTTCACGAGTTTACGATCGGAAATCTTGTTTGTGACCTCTATTTGCATTTGCAGCAGTCGAAGGTGTTTGGGGTATTAGGGTTTCGAATTCAAGAGTATTAAAGATTCCAGCATCGTTTGCGACCTCGCGGGCTCGTATTACCTCATCCAGCTCGTATTGCGACCTGGGTAGCTAATTACGACCTCGCCAGTTCAATTGCGACCTCGTATTTCGTTTGCGACCTCGTGAGCTCTTTAAGACCTCGCCAGTTCAATTACAACCTCGAGTATTTAATTGCGACCTCGTATTTCTTTACGACCTCGTGAACTTTTACGACCTCGTTTATTTTTGTAAACAGTTCGTGAATTTTGCTAGCTCGGAGAAAATGACGTCTCAATTACCCGCAAATTATCAATCTTTGCTGAATCAACTAATTCTAATGGATCACGAAACCGGAAAAGCCAACTCACCGCCCAAGTTAATAAGCCTTGACAGATATTTCAGTTGGAAGGGCAGATTCGAGTCATATTGTAGGTTAATGGATGTGAGGATGTGGATATGTATTGTTAATGGTTATGTTCATCCCACTGTGCAAAGTGACAAAGAACCTACTGGTTCTGGTGGTGGAAAAGCGGCTTCGTATGAGCAAATGACTGTCGATCAAAAGAAAGACTACGAAGCAGAAAGTAAAGCTTTAGGATCACTCCGAATGGCTCTCCAAGGGGAATTCTTGCACTTGTTAGAAATGTATGACAGTGCAAAAGGCTTATGGGATGCACTCAAAGAGCATTGTGAAGGTGATGATGATCTCAAGAAGAGAAGGAAGGATTTGCTAAAGAAGCAGTATTATGTCTTTACTAGCTTCAAAGATGAACCTCTTGATGAGATCTTGATTCGTTACAGTCATCTGCTGGTTGAGCTTGCATACTTTGGGTACAAACCTGATCCAGAAGATGTCATCGAGAAGTTATTGGAAGCTCTTCCAGTTAAGTGGGAAGGGTTTGTAACTTCAATCCAACAAAATCCCGAATTTAGCACATGGACTCTGGATCAGATCATTCGAAAGCTGAGAGGTCAAGATATGAAACGAAAGTCGAAGGAAGCAGGTAGCAGTGATTTTGTTCAGTGTCCTGAACTTTATCATAGCAAATCAAGCGTTCCTTCTGCAAAATCTTCAAGTGGAGGGATTACTGCCTTCTATAGTGGAGATGATGACAAGATGAAGATGTCAATGGATTCTGATAGCAACTTGATGTATGTAACTTCTCCAGAATCGGCCATGGTAGTGCATAATGGGATTCAGAATGGTAGTTCTCCAAGATCGGGTTACACAGGGATGCCGATGAGCATAAGATCTGCTGAGGGACATTTGGGCATGCTCACTTCATTTGTGTCTGCTCATGAGAAGTTAATTGGAGGAAAACTGACTGATCCTGATTTGGTTAGGGAGGATTACAAGCAAGTTGATCCAGATGATCTGGAAGAAATGGATCTGAACTGGCAATTAGCTATGTTAACATTGAGAGTTCAGTGTTTCACAGATAGAACCGGAAGGAAGGTTGTAAATTGCAAAGTAGGGTTTGACAAGACCAAGGTGAAGTGTTATAACTGTGATGGTTTTGGACATTTTGCAAGAGAGTGTCAGAGGCCAAGACGGGATAACAATTCAGCTACAGGCCGTCAGAACTTCAATCAAAGTGGTTCTATGATGAGTCAGAATTCCGGACATCAATATGCTAATACTGGGAACCGAAGCTCAGGAGAAACGGATAACTCAAGAGCTTTAATTGTTCAATCTGATGGTACTTATAATTGGGGTTCGACTAGTATCGATGATCAGAATCATGCATTCTTGGCAGAAATTCAAGATATTGATGGAGGAATGAATGATCATGTTGATAATTCATTCGACTATACACTATATGCCAGCACGGATGATCATGATAGTTTTCATCAGAAGGTAGAAGAGGAACCTGAATCATCAGAACCAGTAAGAGCTGAGAACGAAGATGTCATCGAAGCTGAGACGAGCTTGATGGCACATCTTGAGGTTGTTGAACATAAGGAACTACTAAGGAGAACTAAAGGGTTATGGTTCATTGATAGTGGTTGTTCAAGACATAGAACAGGTGACAAGAGGTTATTAACAAAGTTTAAACCTGTTAAAGGGTCTTATGTCAGCTTCGCAGGTCCCAAGAGCGGGAGTATTTCTGGTATTGGAAAAGTCGTCAATGGGAAATTTAAAAAGGAAAATGATCGACCCAAAGCCAATAAGGCTAGGGGTCCTTTGAAAAACTAACTGTTTATGAATGTGCATGAGCTGCTAAGGAAGACCGCAGGTTTATGGTTTGTCAATAGCAGAAGCTCCAGGCACATTATGGAGGACAATGGATTATTAACGGAGTTTACTTCTATTAAAGGATCCTATGTCTATTTTGTGATTTTTGTTAAAAACAAAGTACTATAGAAGATCATGTTTAGATGATTATCTATAGCACATATACTCATATTTTATGCTTTGTTGCTATGTTATTGGTTATGATATATATGTCAGTTCCAGAAGTCCACTAGTTGGTTCACAGGGATGAAGAAATTGGTGTTCTTGAGGAAGTAGACATCAGTGGATGTCAGTCTTAGGGGAGAGATCGGATTACATAACAGCAAGTGAATACTCATTCACCGGCTCTGGCTATCACGGTTAGATTTTCCTTTGTACTCTCATAAAGACAGATAGTAAATCCACTATATCCATTACCAATAATCATGTTAAGCACAGTAGGACTAAGCACATAGACAAAAGATTTCATTTCATATGTGATTGTGCTGAAAAGAAATTAATAAGTCCTAGAAAAGGTGCCGAGTGACTTTAATTTAGCTGATCTGTTCACTAAGGCTTTCGACCGAACTCGTTTCGAGTTGTTAGTCCAATTGATTGGAATGAGAAATTTATAGTGACAGTGTCTCTCAAAAGGAACTTTGTAAAATGAGTCAGTGTTTGTGTCGTAATGTATGTGTGTCATATAGTGTCAGAAAAACAAAATAAAAATCAGAAAAATCAGAAAAGAAAAAGAAATATAATAAAAAAGAGTAAGGTCACTGCATCAAGACGATTAGATGTGACGATACTTTAGCTTTTAAGCCTACTTAATTGTACTTTAAAATGCTCAGTTCAGTGATACCATTATATGATGTATCGGTAGGCACAAAGTACCAAAGTTTCCTTATAATCTGAACTTAAATGTATACAATGTTCTTATGGGAAACGTATCCAGATATATGACTGAGAATGCTTGTTCTTAAAATAGACAAGTCCTTTAAATCTTATGAAAGATTTTGCAATGTAATTATGTATATTTGGTCTTTATATAGAAGGTCTCGGGTACATATATGTGTATGTATTGCTTTTTTGGATGTATATTTGTGACAAGATATGCAAATATCTAATAAATCTGTTGAAAATATGAAGCTAATGTGGCCTTTGAGATTCGAACAAGTAAGTCCTTGGGGTGTCTTTGTATACCTAGCCTACCTAAAGCTTCCAACTTGGGATAAGTTGTCAGAAAGTTCGCTACACGGGTCTCATCGAAAGTCACGGGTTTTCATAAGTGCTTAAAATAATGTCACAAATATGCAAGTACTTAGCATTATGCAATGTTGAGTATATTTCCGTACGTGAGTCAAGTTAAGTCGCTTTGCGCGTGAGGAATCACCGACCTTCACCGCTGACTTGATTCTTAAAGACTTTCTCACTTTACTCACCAAATGTCTTAATTTTAGTGCTTGTGTCGATTGTAAGAGTGTATCTGAATATGGGGCACATAAGTTCGCAAACATGATTAAGTGACATATTAGGCTACTCGGGTTGCATGGTGACTGTCTTTGGCCAGGGTATGTCGAAAGTGTCACAAACCAAAAAGGAGATTGGAAGTACCGAGTGTTTAAGAGGACAAACATATTGGTAATCGTTTTTGGATCACTGTTCATAACTAATAATAAGAGAATTATTTCTCGCTAGTAGGCTTATGTAATATGCTAAATCTGATCTAATCAGCAGTAACTTTAGCTCTTGTAACTATGTTATTCGTTTATGTTCAGTGTATGGTTGTGTATGTGTTATGTTTTTCGTGAAATGTTTAAATTTTTATTTGTATTGTATTGTTTAAATAAAAGTTCCTATTGCACGAGAGATATAGTCAGAATAGAATCTAGTTTCCAAGAGGACTCAACTACGTTCTTATGGAACAATGAATAAATAAGTAGGGTAGTTAAGCGATAGTGTTGTGATCAAAAGCTAAAAGAAAGTGTGTCATAGTAACAGAATATGGGTTTAAGGAAAAGAACACAGAGTTGTTGATTTCAATAAACAGATATTGAGTTAATAATTATTTTGTTTTAATTCTTAGAAAGAAGATTTTCATAAGAATGGACACAGAGTTGTTCATAGTTTTGAATTTGATCTTTGAAAGATTTTTGAATCAAAAAGATTTGGAACAGAGATTCTAAATAATTTTGATAAACTATGTGCATAATTTGAAAGTGCTTGCAGTGAATTATTTGACCTTAAAGTGACTTAGGCTAATAATAGATTGCTAAGTATATTCATTTTATCTTGTAAATGTTATTCAATTATTCAGATTGTATGTTATTACTTTGAGAAGATTTGATGCTTTTTGTTGAGATGTGTAGATTAACAGGACAACGAACAGATAAGTTTTCTGTAGGTTGTGAAGTTAAAGTGCAAGAAAGACAAATACACAGAGATGGTATAGGTCACTCAATGAGAAACCAAGATGTATACTAGTATGATGAGGCAATCATAGAAGTATTACATTTGGTATAAATTTTCTCATGCAAATTTATATAGATAGATCTCATATGCAAAAGTATAGACGATTAGGTTTCAGTTAGATGTCTTTGCTGAGTTAAAGACAATCGACTTTGGAAACTGAATCTATAAGTTTGCATAATGAAGGATACTTTGTTGGAAGACCTTAGATTAGGTTATCTATAGAATAATAAGACAGGGTTCTTAAGATTCTAAAGTTTTGATGAGTATCAATAGAATAATAAGACAAAGATCTTAAGATTTTAGAATTTTTTATAAGTTGACGGATAAACAATGAGTTTATAGGTCCTTATTATTAAACCTTAAGATTTCAATAAGAAGTATAAGGTTTTGATTATTGAACGATAAAACAGGGATTTTAAGGTTCAAGTTCTTGAAGATTTGTAGTTCTAGACTAAGATAATGTCATATGTTTATGACCTATGATAGTGAAGAATAACAAATTTGGAGAAGAAAATGAAGAATGTAGTTCTAGATTAAGTCGTTACTATCAAATGTAATAGTGATGAAATAATGAAGAATAACATTATCATTTTTATCTTGTTTTTGTGTTTTTTAAGCTTGTATGTGCAGGTGTAAGCACAAGAAGCTGTATTTTACATGTTTTGTCTGAAGACTTTGCAAGTAATCAGAAGAAACATTCACAGTTGTGAATTTACAGAGACATGAGGAATATTGCTTTTGAAACAGGATCCATGTTCCTGAAGTTTGTGATTCAAGTTTCAAAGTTTCTGGTTTTCATGGGAATTAACTAGTTCAGGATTGATTGTTGGAAATTCTACTTCTCTATTACATGCCGGTTATGCAAGGCGAGCAGGGACTCGAGCAATATATCCAAGAAGGAAGATTGCATATGCTTAATTCAGAGGGATTTATTGTTGAGGGGGAGAACTACAACAAGCTATGGTGCATTAGTTGATTATTATGACGATACAGAGAGTTTGAAGTTTGTCTTTCAAATCTGAAGTTTCAGAAGATCGAGTTTCGGGTATAGCAATTAAAATTTTGTTGTCTCGAATTTCTTTTTCAGTGTATTTGCAGAGAAGTCAATCCAAGGGAAGGATTTCTAAGTAAAAGACTGAAGTGTTCAGGACAAAAGCTAAGATCATCAGGTTTTTATAATATATATTTATATAGTAATTAGATGATGATAATTGTATTTCTATTAGTTGGATCTTAGATATAGAATATGAAAGATTATCAACTTCATACTTGAAAAACCTTAGACATAGACATTAAGTGGATGTAGAAGATTATTAAAAATCTTAGACATAGACATAATGTGAATGTAGAAGGTTAAATAAATCCTTAGATATAGACTTAATGTGATTGAAGAAGATTAAGAAAATCTTAGTCATAGACGTTAAGTGAATATGAAAGGTTATTGACTATTATGCCTTAGACATAGAAATGTCATGTTTGAATGTGAAAGGCTACATAGTTAATATTTTATGCCTTAGACATAGATATATTGTTTGAATATGAAAGGTCTTTGCTACCTTAGATATAGAAACATATATGAATGTGAAAGGTTTAAGCATTGATTATTTAGATCATATAGTTATGAAAACATGTCATAAAATGAGGAGAAATACCTAGTCAATTGTGTTTTCATAAGAATATGAAGTACTTAATCAATATTTTGTTCTATCATAGTTATGTATCACAGTCATAAATTGAAGGGGAGTACATAAGAATGATGGTTGTTATAATGATTAGTCATCGTTATACTTCTTAGTCATAAAATTGAGGGGAGGTATAAGAATGAAGAATCAATTTTATAACTGGTTAGAAATATGGATTGTTGCAAGTGGTACAGATTCGGGAAAGCTAAATTCGAGAAAGTTTTGGAAAGATTGATCGTTGAAAAGTTAAAGAATTTTGTGTAAGTTTATTAACTTTTTAGGTTAAGACGAAGATCGAGGAAAAGATGAAAATTTGATGCTTACAGGTTTGATCTTTTAAATTTTCATATTTCCAGGAAGTTCGTGGTAATCGTTGATCAATTATTCAGAAACTTTGACGAAATTTTGATTTTAAAGTGTGCAGGAGGTATTTACGACCTCGTAATTGAAGATGGCAGAATGCGATCTCGCAATTGGTCGAATTGGGCGAAGTTTAATTACAACCTCGTAATTAGATGGGCCGGGTTGACCCAAATCCATTCGGGTCAAGTGGGTATATAAACCCATTTTAGCCAAACACGACCTCACAAAATTAAAATCAAATTCTGAGCTTTACGACCCCGAAAATACTACTTTGCTACCCCATTTGAGATTTGATATATACAATTAGATCGAGTGTTTTTGAGTGATATATTTGTGATCCTCGTGAAATACTGAATCTAGGTATACTATCTAATCGTCCTATAGTTAACCATGCAACAAGAAAATCAAGAAAATAGAGTTCGAAATTTTCGAACTAGGTTTTTCAATTTTCATTTGATTTTGATGTTTTCTGGGTAAAAATAAGGGTTGGGGTATCTTTATCGTTTGAATACGAGTATAAAGAAACAATTTTTACCAGTTTTGGTTGGGGAAATCGTGAAATCGCGTTCGGGAAAATGAACAGTGCGACGGACTCGCATTTGGGGTTTTGCTAGCCCAGATTTGCGACCTCGTAAATGTCAATTTATTTTGACCGGTTTGACTTTCAAAATACGATGCCGATTTACGACCTGATCTAAATTAGAAAATACGACCTCGTATTTTGAAATTTAGTTGACCGTATTTTGACCTTGAAATACGACCTCGTACAGGGATACGACCTCGTATTTTGACTTAACAGATTTTCAAAAGTTTATTTTTATAAAAATTTGAAAATGATTTAATTTATCTTTAACTTAATTACAGGGATAATTTAAGTTAATTTAACAGATTTTCAAAAGTTTATGTTAATAAAGATTTGAAAAATGTATCTTTAACTAAATTACAGGGTAATTTTTATGTTAAATTACAGGGATAATTTATGCCTTTGACTAAATTACCGGGATAATTTTAGTTGTGTATGTTATGCATATGAATTTTTATGTCTATTTGAGTAATTAATTATGTGTTATTGACTACAGAAATGGCAAGAAATTTCATAGCAGGTCATAATTATGTGATGAACTTCGATGATAACCAGGAAGGAACGGCTTATTATCACGAGATATTTGCCTTTTTCCGAAGATCAAGGATTCCTCATGTTCTTACACATTCTCCATTTATATTTAGATTATCTCAGAGATTTCTGGAATAATGCTGACTGTGTGAAGGCAGGAGATGTGTATATCTTTCATACCATAGTTGCTGGGCAGCAGATACAGTTCACAGCTGCTGACCTCGTTAACATTCTTAATCTGGGCATAGTTGAACAAGAAGGTGGTGCTACAGGTCTCACCAAGTTCAGACATGAAGTCATTCAAGGTGCTTTCAGAAGAATGGGGTTTGCTGCAGATATGTCAAGTAAAACTCTGTTCAAGAAGGGTTTTTATGGCAGGTGGAGGTATCTTGCACATGTGTTGCTGGTTAGTTTAAGCAACAAGAAGTCTGGTTATGATACATTGAACCAGGAAGCCCAAGCACAGATGGTGGGCTTGGTATTTAACAAGCCATACAGTTTCTCTAAAATCTTCTTCGATGAGATGAAGAAATAGATCACAGCCACGGGAAAGATGTATCCTAGGATTGTGATGATGATCGTCAATGCTAGACTTCCGAATTTACCTGCTGTAGGAGAAGTGAAGCAAGTGAGTTCTATCATCACACGTGGCTATGAAGAGTTTCGCCGCAGGTATCCGAATGATCCAAATGCTCAAGATGTAGAATTATTTGGTGCAATCGTTAATGCCAACTACGTGGCACCTACTAATGGGGTCAGTCAGCTTG
>CM067171.1:132429697-132478934 GCA_034093135.1 Erigeron breviscapus | reverse complement strand
TATGAAACGATAATATGTCATTAGTTAAATATGTTCTCTCGCGTATTACGCGTGACAATAATCTAGTTATCTCTATATTAACTTTGTTAAATTAAGTATATATGGTAAATATATTTTAGAAAAGATATATATCTTTAAAGACTTTATAAATAAATTAAGAGTTTTATTATATTAGGTTTGTATTTATTTAAATAATTAAATAATTGTTTTAATATTTGGAATCTTAAAAATAGGATAGATTAAAAGGACACACATCTAAATATTACGGCACGTGTTGATTTCAAGAACATCTTAATCCTGTTTTAGTTTATTGGTAGATACATGGTTTTTAACATGTGACTAAAAAGCACATGTTTAGAAGCATTTAATTAAGTTAATATTTCTTAAAATATAAAAATCTACATATTAGTATGGTAAATTTGGTGTTTCATTAAATCCTATTAAACGTATTTTTTTCTATGTAAAGAGATATTAAATTATATAATGTTCATAAACATGTGTCTAATGGTCACATATTAAAAATCATAAATAAAAAATATATTAAAAAAAGATGAGATTTATGATGATTGGAATCTACATAACAAACAGTATGATCCAATTAACATAAAAATTACAAATCTTATTCAAATACAATACTAGATATACATCTTAATTAAAAATAAACTTGATATTTATAGCATTTTCAAGATAAAGTGAATAACTTACTTTTATTTTTTGTATTCGGATTGGTTTTATGTTGTACAAACCAGTGCAGGCGAAGTAACACGAATATCCCGGTAGTCAGTCCATTTTCATCCGTCGGCCGGTGAGAGCATTTAATCATAAAATAATTATAAATTCAATAGTTATCGATATAAATAGTCACGTTTCATCCTTGAAGATCAAAAACGTCACTCGCAGCCATTTATGGAAGAATAATGATCGTGTTTTGTTTTTTGACTTGTTGACCGTCATCGCATCTCCCTTGACACCCAATGTGCATCTCCCTTGACACCCAATGTGCCTCCCACGTGAAATGTATTCCCGTCTTTTCACCCTGCTTGACTCTGTTATCTTTGTCTTTTAGGTGGAAAATACAATTAATCTACCATTATACTAAAACAGGATTATAACATCCTTTGAGCGACATGCGACGCTTTATTAAAACAACACATATCCTTTTAAATGATATAACTAGTATTAATACTTGTATGATATACGGATTGACCATATATATTGTATGATTGAATTTTTTTTTATATAAAAAAAGGACTGTTTGAACACATCCCATCACATGCATTTGGTCTCAATAGTTAAAGACAAGTATCATAAACATATTTATCAAGATATAATATTATTTTTGATATTGATAATAGTATCAACTAATCTAAAGTCATAATGATAAACATGGCTCATATCATTTTACAATTTTTAACCACGTTTCGTTATATTAATAGATGATAAATAATTAAAAAGTTAATATATAATAATTAATTAATTTATAGATTATAAATGATAAATTTACATTTCATTTTAAAAAATAAAAAGAAACGTATAAATAATTACAAAAGATAAAAATATAGATAATTGATTCAACATATTATATACTCCCTCCGTCCCACTAAACTTGTCCATTTTTAAATTTTCAAAGTCAAACTTTACGAACTTTGACCATAAATATTTTTGTTTGTGTTATATAATATTTGATGAAAGTTATATGAATTGATTGTGTTTTAGATGTGTGTTTCATTGGTATAACTTTCATCAACTATTATATAACACAAATAAAAATATTTATGATCAAAGTTCGTAAAGTTTGACTTTAAAAATTTAAAAGTGGACAAATTTAATGGGACGGAGGGAGAGATAATGTACATTTTTTAAAAAATAAAGAAATAATATATCATAAATTATAAATTACCATAAAAAATGGACTCATTATTTTTATATTCAAATTACAACCTCATCTAATACTTCAAACAATATTAAACCAAAAGAGTATACGTCTGCATTTTTTATATTATAGACGGACTCTTCTATTCTAGTCTCCCAGGCGACCGAGTGCTCCATGAACAATGAGCGTTTGCTGCTCCGCCCGCAGCGCTTGCTGCCTCTCCTCCAAACCCTCTATGCGCTCTCTGGTAGCGCGAATGCGCGCTTCTTTCCTTGCAGGATCCATTGTTCTAACACTTCTCAAAAAAGAGTTTTACACTATATGGTGTGTTAAATTTCATTTTGGAGTTTTCGACAGCAATTGCAGAAAACCTGGTCCTTATGACTGCACATGTGCTTAGCAAACACATATGGAGCACAAACATAGTGGTAAGGCGCCCCCTCATAAAATAATCTTATCAACCACACACCTTTCAGGGGAAACCTTATCATTACGGTTAGAGCGATAAACGAAACCATATGTGATCATCTTATGCAAAACAAGGAACCTGGATATCAACTACTTTGCTGAAAGAATACTGCAAGTCCGTCTTCCCAGAAATTACCAACCGAAAGTCCTTAGTCGACTTATCATTATCAAACCCTCTTATCAAACACACCATGACACAAAAAATCATATGGATCTATATCCTCAAACTCCTCAATATCCAACATACAAATCAACCTCCACACATGAACTTTCAAGAGAGAGATAAGATTTTCATGTTTGTATTGAGAAAGTATCATGATCTCTTTCCAGAACTCAGCAAGTCAACATTTGCACTTACGAGCTAGACGTTTGATAGATAGTTCTTCTTTGTACACCTTTCCAAATCAATATATTTCCGTAGCAATGTTGCCATCAAACTTATTAATGGCAGATTTGATCTCTTCCAATAGCATCTCAAGATGTTTAAACACCATCATGACTATCTCAATAACTGCAAAAGTTCAACAAAAATTGCAAAGAGTTACAGATATTCAAGCTAATAGCAAAAGTCAAAAGTTATTCACCAAAATCATATGAATAACTATATTCATCATGAACTATAAATTTAATTTTACAGTAGATAAACACAAAAAGATGTCAAGACACCTAACCAGCCTATAAATGGATTTAATATATAAGAATGCTGAAAGTTCAAAGTACACTTAGTGAGGGAAGAATTTCTCAAGCATTGACTTACTACAACAAATTATCAAACTATCAAATTCACTTCTAGCATGTATGTACATATCATTTATTTTTATTAATTTTTCTAGAAATCACAACTACGATTCTAAGAATACTAAGAAGTTATTATAGATATGCAAAATAAATCGTACCATTTTTTAATCGAAAAGATTATATACATTACAAGAAAAAGACTAATAAAAAGTATGATAAATAGTCCTAATAATCCCATAGAGATGCTAAATCTTTTACCGGGATAAATTTTGGCGACGGAATAAATAATATTTAGAATTTAACGAGGTTTGTATGTATTTCAATCAAAAATGAAAATAAAGAAAAAGAACAAAAAAAGAAGAAAAAAACTCACTCGATTGATCGTGAATTGACACGAAAATAACTGGCTCTAGATTCCCAAAAAAATTTAGGATCGCAAAAGGTTCCAGAGTGTTAGATTTATAGTTACAAATCGGCTGTCAGGTGATTCTGACTAAAAACAAAAAAACAAAGCACATATGTTTCTCGAACCGTGCCGTAATCTCTTTTGCTCTACGCGCGGCGGACGATGCTTCAAATCGCCACTCCACAGTCCATCTCGCAAATGCTCGTTGCTCCCACCCTGCCGGTTCCGAATGTTTAATTTTTGAACACGTAGAGCGGAACAGTAAAACTTATATCACGTTCTGCTAATTTATACTGGATAAAAACTCATACTAACTCATTCCACTACCATCTTTCTCCGTGATAGAAGAATCAATTCAATCTCCACTACTAGAACGTAATATTAAAGAGATTCAAAAGTAGATTGTTAGAAGGATGTTTAATACGGAATCCAATTACCGACTGATTCTCTATTTAGTCATCAATCCTGGGGAAGATATTACGCTTAGAAGTGATTACATGGTTTTTATTCTGGTTCTTAATGTCTCTTTGATGAATGATGGTTGTTGGTTTGGTGGGGAAGAGATCATGGGGTGTATGGACATGGGGGTGAGTAAAAACGCCCCAATATGATACATCAAAATCAAAAAGACCCACCAGGAGACGAGACACGATAGACACCACAAGTGGGTCGATTGATTTTTATTATTTTCTTTTTTCTTCCTTGATACTGTACAGGCTACTGAATGACAGGTCTTTATGCTGTTATCGATAATCTTGTTTACAATCGTAAATAGATAAAGCTCCTTAGTAGATATACCTTATATCCTGCATGATTAAAAACGTCTAGCGTGCCTCCACGACCTTTTTCTGAATCTCCTGCCATCCCTGTTAACCAGAAGTTACGGAGCCAGGAAATTCTGCTCCGGTTTGAAACTCCACAAACCCTTCATTCATCAATGTCTAATGCATTGAATGATGTTCATATACGATCGTTCTACGCTGAAGAAGAGCAAATCTATGATTCAATTATTTATGCTGTCAGTGTACCAGAACTGATCAGGCAGAGAAAGGAGGAACTGGTGAGCCTCCAGAAGAAGATTAGAAAGAACGCTGGTGCTCTGGAGCTAGAGTACAGAAAGAGATTGACTGGTCTGCCGAAGCTTACTGCCAAACAAATCAAAGCAATAAAGGATGCTGATGTAAGCACGTTCATTCCCCTGGATACTTCTCTGAGTATTAATCGCCAACAACACCAGTCCACTGAAGGACAACAAAGTGTATCCAAGGAAACTGAACATATGGTCCTTATAGCAAAGCAGAAAGCCTCTTATGATCAAATGATGAATTTCAGGGCTAATGCCAGAAGGATTGTTGATGCTGAAATCAAGTTGGCTGAAAATCATCAAGGAATGACCAGATTTAATATAAAGTTGACCAAGGAGGGTAACTTTACAGATGAAAGGAAAGATACAACAGTCCAAGCTTTTGGATGGACTGAACTGAAGGAGATAGGACTCACTTTCAAAGGTAAAACTGATTTATCTCCAGATGTTAAGGCTTTTATGAAGAGAGTTGAGAAGGTCTGGAAAAGAATACAACAAATGGAAGCTGTGTTGGGTTTGAGACCACCAGTATCTGTTCCATCATCTCCATCACCAAAGAGGAAGGCTACTGAAGATGCACCAGGGCAGTCATCGAAGAGAAGGGCCTGAATCTTGTTATCATTTACTTGTTGTAATTTATTGTTTAAAGAAAATTGTAACTTTTTATCAGTTGATGTATTGTTATATTAGTTGCAATTTTTTATTCGTATAAGTAAATGATCAGATTTAGTCTAAGTTAGAACTTAAAAGATGAAACTGAAGACACTGATGATCTATAAAGTGTTTTCCAGTAACTTACTTTTAGACTAAGTCAAAACTTGTGTTTTTCAAGCATACAAAATTGTATAGATATAAGCTTGAAAACACTTGCATTATTTCTAAACAAATAGGGGGAATTTGTTAGGTCCAGATTTACTGGACTCGCTCCAGACTCGACTACTGGAGCCTTACTGAAGATCTGTCCAGAAATGATAATTACTGGACCTACTCCAGACTTGGAATCTGGAGTCCCTCTGAAGATTTGTCCAGAAATAATGGAAGACCAGTGAGTAAATACTTGTATAGGAAATCTGGAGTATTCTCCAGATTAGCTCACTGGACTTCACCCCAGTCCAGATCTACTCTACTGAAGACGTTCTCACTGAAGTCAAAGACTGAAGTCAGAATAAAGAAGACTGACAAATGGCGGAGTCCACTGGAAGTCTTACCAGATCTGCACACTGGAGGATTGTCAGTGTTCTAGACCTTACAAGTCTGAACACTGATATCGAGGATTTGACTTTAGCCTTTACACACTTTCCAAAGAACAATCCACTTGTTCTTTACCAAAGAATATACGTGTGTAAAGGTGGTTGGTTAAAGGAATAAAAGTCATATTGATGTGACTTTATCCTTGTACCTTTAACCAATGCATTTAATGTTCTTGTCGGTTCATTAAATGCATGCAACCATATTTGTACGGCACAAAATTCACTGGTGAATTTTGTTGCCTATAAATACAAAGTCATTTCTTTGAGAAAATCACTTTTTAGCAAATTGGTGAACTTGCTTAAATACTCTCGATCTAAACAGTTATACTTTACAACTCTAAGTATATCGATCAAAGAAGTTTATTTAGCAAGTATAGATCACTTGTAATTCAAAGATTGTTTAGATACTTACATACGTGTAATATCTAGGTTCCGCAACGATCTTGTATTTTGTTTATACATCAATAAAGAAAATACACTTGAAAACTACATTTGTGTTCCACCATTTATTTACTTGTTTAAATATTGCTTAAGTGATTTATTACATTGTTTATATTCTTGCATATTTATATTGAAGTAATACTAGTCCGATTCTAGTTCATACTTGTCTTGTTATTTTACACTCGTGGGTTAAACCATCGTGTGAGGGACTTTACAGACGAGTTAAAAGGGAACAGCGAGCAGCCACCTCAAACTTCTTTAGGCGAGGTTGGTGAAGATATTGGGTCACCCCAGCCCACTAGAGGTCAAAGTCCAACTCCACCCCCAAATAATTCCCCTTCTTCTCAATTACCCTCTGAGTCGTTGACAGCAGCCAGATCACAGGTGATGCTAGAGTCAACAAATTCTGCGGTCGATGATGTCTTGGTGCAACAACACAATGAGACTGAGGCACCAGGTTCCACTCCCCTCATTGTTAGTGAAAATGTCTCAGAAACTGTTAGTGCAGGGACCGAGACAAATGTGTTTGAAGAAGTTGTTGTGGGTGATAAAGACCTGGGCAGTGAGTTTGACCTCCAAATTGATGATGCTGAAATCACACTCACTGCCGCAGAAGAAAGTGAAGAAGAGGCCAATGTTGGTGGTTTCTTAGATGAAGACTTGGGATATATGTTGATTTCCTCTCCTCCTACTGAATTTGAGGATATCCCAGAGTCATTGGGTGATATGCCTCCTCCACCATGCTACTCTCCAATGCCCACAGATGCTCATGACCAAATTGGCCATTTTGGAGAGTATATACCTGAATTGAATGATGCTGAGCTTGAGCGAAGGGTGTTATACTATCACCTTCAAAGAATCAAGCCAGGTGTTTATGTTGAGGTGGAAGAACTTGATGATGAAATCATCATGGAGGTGCCACCATTGCACCATCCAGACTTCTTCAAGGTTCCTTGTGCAAGGTATCCTGTTTCCTTGAAGGCACTCCAAGTTCCAAATGCTGATGAAGATCTCCAAACTGCTTTTACTACTGTTGATGTGCCCGGGCTTGACTATGTTGAAACCTGTCAATTGCACGAACTATTGAGAAGAGTGCAAATCTGCCAGAGCCAAGGTAATAGACATGGGTACTTGTATGCTTGGCTGGTAGACCAGGTAGCTAAGGTGCATATTGATGCTCATGACAACTTTCTGAAGTTGATTGCTGGCAATGATAAAATGGTTGATGAAATGGCTGAGCTGAAAGATAAAGTTTTTGGTATTATAAGGAACATCATTACCAAAACAAATCACATGAAGAACTCCTTAAAAGGAACCAAAACTTGTTAGACCATAGCATGAAGCGAGTCAGCACTTCAAACTCTTCTATTTCTGCCTCACTTGATAAACTAAAGGAAGAAGTTGCTAAATCAGCCAAAGTCGCTGAAATTCCTGGTCTTTTGTCATCTTTAGAACAACTCTCTCAATCCAACATTCTCTTCACCGCTCAACTTCACAAACTCGATCACACTGTCTCTTCCTTCTCCAAACAACAAGATAATTTTCTCCACCCTCACCACTGAAATCTCTTCTCTAAAAATAAACTCTTCTCTCAAACTCCCTTCCAAGTTGCTGTTGACAAAAAGCTACTTGATGAATCTGTCAGGAACAAGAAACTTGAAGAGGAGGTTTGGTCTTAAGGGAATGATGGGTGAAATGCTGGGACTCCTCAAGAAAGACAAGGTGGAAGTAGCTAGTTCCTCAGCTACTTCCAAGGGGGAGAAAACTGCTGAAGAGGTCCCAGCAACCCAGAATGTTAATGTTGAAAATGCTCCCCAAGCTCCCCTCACTGAAACTGTTCATGCTGAGAGGGTTGTAGAACCGGCAGCTAATGTTGAGGGGGAGCAAAATGATAATGTAACTAAAGATGCTGAGAAGGTTGTTGAACCGGCAGCAAGTGTTGAGGGGGAGCAAGCTGAGAAGGTTGTTGAACCGGCAGCTGAAAGCAACAAGGAAAGTGTTGATTGCTGAGGTTGAAGCAAATGAAAAGGTGGTCACTGCTGAGAGTGTGCCAGTGAGGCCAATAAATGTTTCTTCCTTCAGGCCAACTGATGAGTTCCATGCTTCACTTGAAAAAATATATGCTGATAAAGGAAAGGCATCAGTTGCTGAAAAAGGTAAAGTAGCAGTGGCCACTCAAAGCAAGCCACCAAAGGTTCCCACTTCAGAAAAGCTAATGATTGGAGCCTTTCCAAATCCACAACTTCTACTGCTGAACTGTCTCCTGAGGAAGTTGTTCGTCAACATGAACGGTTAAGTAAGAAGAAAGAAGAGGAGCTGTCTCAAAAGTTTATAAGTGAGCAAGTTGTTGGTGATGAACTTAAAGATGCTGATGATGAAACAAAAAGGTTGGCTCAGCAGTCTGGTGGATTGGCAGCCTTGAAGAAGATTGAAGAAAAATTCTATGCCAGTAAAGAAAACTTTTAGAGAAGGACAGGCGACCTACCTTAAATCAAGAGAGGTGAGGCAAAGGAAAGAAGAAATCTTGTTAGTAAAGCAGGTCACTCTTACTAAACAAGGAATGAATTTGAGCTTGCAGAGGAAAGGTATGCCCAAGTTGTACACTCTAAAAAATGTCAAACCAGATACACTTGGGCCAACTGAATGGATAGAGATTTATAAATTGGTTAAAGATAAGACTGCTGTGGCCTTTATAAGTCCCAACTCAATAGATGGTACTACCTGAAGACACCTCTATGTCGATAGTGGAGTTACTTTGCAATATACGTACTGAACTGGAGACGACCAGTTACAGGAGTATATACCAAGTTCTAGATAGATTACTTATTTAAGTGACAATAAGTAAAGAACAATGCAATAATATGAAATACTTGTAAAGTAAATTGATGAGACAATATGTAATTTTCAAGTGTAATTTATTTATTAACTTTAAATAAATTACAAGGTTGTTGCGGAACCAAGATAATACAAAGTATGTAAATATCCTAACAACCTATGAATTACAATTGATCTACACTTGGAATTTCTCTAAACAATCGAAACACTTAAAGTTGTGAAGTGTTCCTTTTAAGATTGAGAGAAGATTGCACAAGTTCACCAAGAATATATTGCAGGTTTGCAAAGTGTGAAGTGTGTATTTCTTGGTTGTGCAATGACTTGTATTTATAGGCAAAGTTAACATTGGGATGTTAACTTTTGGCCGTACATATATGGTTGAGAACATTTAAGGAATGGTATTTAATTCCTTAAAATGCAGTGTAAAGTTGCAGGATAAAGCAACTTTACTCAACCTGCTTTATGTACCTTTTGTACTTAAATAATAAGATAAATCTTATTATCCGTGCAAAGGGTATAAAGCATAAAGTCAATTCCTCGAAATCAGTGTAAAGCTTTGTAAATGCTTTACACTGACATTCTCCAGTTTCTATCTGAGATAGAATAACAACTGGGCTTCGCTGCCATTGTTATTCTCTTTCTTCCACTTGATGTCTTCGACTTCAGTTGGAATGTCTTCAGGTGTCTTGGTCAGATGTCAACTGGAGGAAGTCTTCAGTTGCGTTAACTGTACGATGCAACTGGACTTCATATATTTCTGGACAAATCTTCTGGTCTCCAGATGCAACTGGAGACTGGCCAGTTTCCAGGTGAAACTGGTCCTAACAAATTCCCCCCATTTGTCCTGAAATATTGCTAAGTCTTTCTAGTTCTTGTATCTATACAAGTATGAACTGAAAAGACCTAAATGACTAAATCTATTTAAATTTTCCAAGGCATTTTTATAGATCAACAAATGCCTTGGTATTTTCTTTGGTTTTGTTAGATTTAATCTATTATCTATCTTGTTGTTACAATCTGGCAACTGCATATATATGATGAAATTTACAAGAGTTACAAGAAAGTAAACAAAATACAAGAAGACAAAATGAAGAAGAACTTAATCAGATGGCCCTTCGCCAGTTCTCCTTCTTTTGGCAACAGTAGAAATGGGCTGTTTGTCTTCTGGATCAACGTTCAGTCTCTCTTCAACATTTTCCTTGAACTTGAGCAGACTTTGAAGAACAAACATCCAACCCCTTTCAACCTTGTTCTTTTGTTGCCTGGCCCCCAACAAGTTTAGCATCTCCACCAGCTCAGAATAACCATATTGATTGACATCAGGATTCTCAGTTTGCCTCATGGGTCCATCAAAGTGTTGAACCCCAACAGTGAAGTGTTTGGTACCTGGTTTGATTGAAACTTTCACATCAGTAATCTTACCAGGGTTATATCTCCGCTGTTGCACTTCAGATAAATATGCTCGAGCTTCAAATTCATTGGCCAGTTTGATCTGGCCAGTGCTCATTTTGTGCACTGCAGCTTTGATATCTTCACTTGAAGGTTCAGTTGTTTCCACCCAGGTCCTAAGGTCTGCATCTCTTGGCAGTTGCTTAGGTTTTCCTCTGGACTTGGGTGGATTCAACACTTGTTTGACCACCTTCTTTACATGCTCAGTTCTTTTGAGAATCCCTTCAGTTCTGGCTTCCTTGGCCTTCTCCACTGTGATGTTTAGACATCTGGCATCATGTTCAGCCTCATCCTCCTGTTCAGCCTCATCCTCCTTATAATGTTTGTCAAGCTCAACCTCCAGCTGTTCTTTCAAGGCATTAATAATTCTGGGGTCAGCTTTGACTTTAGCATATTCTGCAAGTGTCATGCCCAGGAGACGCGCATCACTTATATCAAGTAGAGTTGGGGCCAAGGTTTTTCTATCATTGGCTTGATTGACCCTCATCTGTTTCTTTCTCTCCTTGATTGCGTCCCCAAGTCTTGCCAGTTTCTTACTAACATCATCTGACACTGGAGGAAGCTGATCAATGTTGCCAGTTTCTAACACACTGGCCTCAGTACCAGTTGTTTTTGTTTGTTCATCAGTGGCCAGCATAACTTCCTTTCCTTTATTCTTATTCCCCCCATCAACAACATCATCAAACTTTTCAATAACATGCTGCTGGTCAACATTTTCATCTGACCCAACAACAGTCCTTTCAACCAACTGTCTTGCACTTACTGGACCTGGCAGTCTAGGTGCAGGGGCAAGGATAGGCCTTCTTTCCCCCCTGGCAGCATCTAGACCTGCACGAACAGCTGCCCAATCTTCATTACTGGAGGGCAATCGGGCTAGAGGCTGCCACGATTGCATATCCTTGCATTCCTTAAAAATTGTGCAAACCATTCTGAAGGATCTCCACAAGTGGTTAATTTCTTGAGACTGGGTCAAGACATTTGCTGCAGTTTGGTCCTGACCAGTCTTCAAGTCTTTCAACAGCTTTGAATCTTCATCTAAACCCTTAACCACTTGTTCCTTCACTTCAGCATCCTTCTTTTTCAAGTTCTCCACTTCAGTACCAGTTTATTAATTGATGAAGTGTGAGAAGCTAACTGGGTGTTTACAGCATTAACTGCTCCCCTTAACTGCCTTACTTCAAGTGCCAGAGGCTCCAGATTAACCTGAGGAGGGGGGAGCTTGGCAAATTCAGCCATTACCTTCTTAACCAATTCATCTTCTCGACTAGCCAGTTTGTCATCAATCATCTGGCCAACTGAAGTGGCCACCTGCTGTCCAAGGTCAGTCACATTAAGGCCAGGTTTATTAAATAATTCCTTAACCTGCCTTTCTATCTCCTTTAGATCCACTTCAGATGATCTGACAGTATTTCCCAGCAAACTGGAGATAGAAGTAGAGACCTTGGTATGAGTTAAGTCAAAGGCTTCCTTGAGAGTTGTTGCCAGATTATTGCAGCCAGTGACTAACTCATTCAACTTTTCAAATACCAAGTCTTCATTAACTGCAAACTTGTTTATCCCCAGATCAACAACCTTGGTGTTGGTAACATTGTCCTTGTTGTATCTGGAGATTGACTTGGCATTTTTGTCAATGGCCTTTTGAACATCCTCCACCCTTGTGATCAGGTTTTGGATGTCGGTTTGGAAGGAGGCCAGTTGACTGTCCAGCGATGGACGAGAAGGTATCGCTGGACCAGTAGCAGGTTGCACTGGAGCAACTGGAGGGGGCAAAACAATGGAAGCCTCTCCAGTTGTTCCAGTGGCAGAAGAACTTAAAATTGGTAGTGAAAAAGAACGCTGAGGAATTTCAATGTGTTGGTCAGGCTGAGAATGCTCAGGTGTGACCAACGGCGGCGGTAGGGAGGTGTGCCTATCTCTAGGCACAAAAAGAGTTGATATTAGTGATGGAGTTCTTTGTGGGGAAGATCTGGTGAGCATATCTGTATATGAAACTGAAACTTGTGGTTCTAGGGGTTGATCAGAAAATGAAGGGAGTTGATCATGTACAGATGCATCAACCATTTCCTGATCATCTTGTGTTCCTTCCGAATCCGAAGATTCAAGATGGAACTCATCCTCATTCATGCCTAGATTCATAAATGATAGGGATGGCTGAACATCAAGTTCAGTCTCCTGATGACCAGTTCCAGTTACCTGGATGGTTTCATCAGTTGGTGGATTAGTTGCCGTGGCAACTTCTCCATGAATAGAGGTCACTTGTGCCTCAACTACAACTGCTCTATCCTCAGTCGTAATATCATAGGCCGTAGAGTTTGGAACCTCAGTCTCCAGCTGTGACTGGCCAGAGACTTCGTCAGTTCGTGCAATAAGAGTGTCAGAAATTTGGCTCTGCAAGTTTTGTGCTGACACCGACTCTACTCTGGGTTGGGTTATCCCAGTTATATCTTCACCACCCTCTCCTACAGAAATTTCGAGGGTGGTTGCTTGTGGGTTTCCCATTTGACTTTCTCCAGTTTCCTGTTGGGAGGAAACTAGAGGGCAGGTTGGGTTACTAGTGTCAGTGGCAATTTCTGAAAAGTCCTAATACGATGACGGTTTGACCTGGTTGCCTTTGGAACACCCTGGAGACCTGTTGGGAGGTCTCCAGTGACAGTTTGAGGGACTGACACGCTGGAACTGGAAGGGTTAAACTGTCGGATGGGTTGTGCCACAGTTATAATTCTAGTAGACGAACTGGTGGGTCCCTCATTGTTTTGAGGCCCGCCCAGTTGTCTTTCCGGCTCACCTTGGATTGGTGCACCGGTTTTAGAGAATGCCAGCAACATTCTCGGAGGAATCTGGACCTCCCCAGGTATAGAAGCAAGGGAGTCCAGATTTCTCAACATTTCTGGGACAGTGTAAAGTGATAAAGTATTTTTGTATTCATCACTGCCCAGAATTTGAAGGAAACAGAGTGATAAGAACCTGGAGAAGGGGATACATGGTCCCCTTGAGCCCTTCAGTTTTTGTACCAGGCTTCTAAACAAGATATCAGCAAAATCCACTCTGAGTCCGTTCCACAAGCAGTATGCCATCTCTGCTTGTGTGGAATTAATCTGGTCCAAACCACCAGAACTCCCACCCATGAAGAAGTACCTCCAGGATGGTGAGAGGCCCTTCATCGTCATTATACCTTTTGTTTTTAACACCCCATGCTCTAAGCACTCCTTATTCCCCATATCGAGGAGCACCTGGCGAAAATTAATGTTCTGGGATATCTGAACTGGAGTCTCACCCTGTCTCCAGTAGTTGAGGTGTAAAGCATCCCTCAACGTTTCAACACTTATGGTACACTCGACTGAACCAACACTTATGGTACACTCGACTGAACCAACATTTATGGTACACTCGACTGAACCATCTTTAAGAGTGAAATTGATAGATGAACAGTCGTCAGAAAGTTTGGCAGTGTACCAGAACTCACACAAGTAATCGTGAAATAACCTGCGTGGGTTTAGGGTAAAACACTCGCTGATAGGAGATTCCCGAAGGAATTTTTGGATTTTTCCAATAAGAGTATCAGGAGTTTGAACCCCTTGCAAACTAGCCATGGGATTGTTTGGATTGAGTTTAATCAATTTGGGATTTTGAGGGGCACCATCGGCTCTATGCACATTTTCTGATGGATCATAAGGAACAGTAAGGAGATTGACATCCCTACTTCTTGAAGATTTTGGTGCCATTTGATATGAAATTGAAAGTTTGGGGATTAGGGTTTTTGATTTAAGAAGCAGAGAGAGAAATGAAGCAATTGTTGATGATTGGAGAGTAAATGAAGAGAATGAAAAGAGAGTAAATGAGTTTCGGAGTAAATAAGGGTATTTATATGGAATTCAAGATCCCAATGAAGTACCAACAAATTATATTTTATTTAACAAAATCAATTTCTTAGATATTTTTACAAAATAAGTTTGAATTTTGAAATAAAAACATAATTACCCGTGTTAGCATTAAATGCTACGACGACTTACTTACCCATGCTCCCACTTTCTTTTATTTTCCCAATAAAAACAGTTGTCATTTACCAAAATACGTCACATGACCGTATCAAGTGGGTTAAAACACTTGAGTACCATCACGTGGCATAAATATTGACCAAGTATCTCTAACGTTATAAAAAGAATTAAGACAAGACTGAACCTGGTCACTGGAGGATTAGTCCAGTGCCAGTTTCCAACTGGAGACATCTCCAGTTGTAATTTTTAAGAAAAAGAGTTTTAATAAGAAAATCACCTGGAGAGTTCTCCAGTTGTCATTTTCAAATAAAAAGAATTTTAGTCAGAAAAATTACTTTAAGTCTTTCCCCCCAAAATGGTGATCCAGTAATCAATTAGTGCCAGGATAGTATCACAAAGGCGTTCGATAGCCTGGCGAGCAAGGATTAACTGGACCTCCTCAACTGGAGAACCTCATCAGTGTCACTGACGCGTTCATAATAAAATTCTCCAGTTTTAAGGATTCAACATTCCCAGTTCGCTGATGAGATGTTTAAAGGTTTTCTCATCAAGAGGTTTTGTAAAAACATCAGCTAGCTGTTTGTCAGTGGGGATGAAATGAATTTCAATATCTCCTTTCATAACATGATCACGAATGAAATGATACCTGATGTCAATATGCTTTGTTTTGGAGTGCATCACTGGGTTATGAGATATAGCAATTGCACTGGTGTTGTCACAAAAGATTGGGGTCCTTGTATACTTTTGACCATAATCTAGTAACTGGTTCTTGATCCAGAGAATCTGGGCACAGCAACTGGCCGCAGAAATGTACTCTGCCTCAGCAGTGGACATAGAGACTGTCATCTGCTTCTTGCTGGTCCAACTTACCAGTTTTCCTCCAAGGAAATGACAACCACCAGTTGTTGATTTTCTATCTATCTTACAACCTGCATGATCTGAATCTGAATAATCCATTAGATCTAATCCTGAGCCTTTGGGGTACCAAAGACCAAGATTAGGACACCCTTTCAGGTATCTAAAGATGCGCTTAACAACGAGCAAATGTGATTCTTTTGGGTTAGCCTGAAATCTGGCACATAAACATGTTGCAAACATTATATCTGGTCGACTGGCAGTTAAATACATCAGTGAACCAACCATACCACGATAGTCAGTGATGTTCACTGGTTTGCCAGTTGGGTCAGAGTCCAAATTTAATGGTGCTGCAATAGGTGTGTTTTTCGATGGGATTGAATCATATTTGTACTTTTTCAACAAATCTCTGACATATTTTCCTTGGTTTATGAAAATTCTATTTTCAGTTTGCTTAATCTGAAGACCCAAGAAAAATGTTAATTCTCCCATTAAACTCATCTCATACTCAGATGACATGATTTTAGAAAACTTTTTACACATTGCATCATCAGTTGAACCAAATATAATGTCATCAACATAAATTTGTACTAATATGATATTACCTCTTTCTTTCAAGATAAACAAGGTATTATCTATTGCACCTCTTTGAAAGCCATTTTTAAGAAGATGTTTAGTTAAAGTATCATACCAGGCTCTTGGGGCTTGTCTTAGACCATACAAAGCTTTGTTCAGTCTATATACCCAGTGAGGATGCTTCTCATTGAGGAAACCTGGAGTCTGCTTAACATAAACTTCTTCTTCCAATGTTCCATTAAGGAACACACTTTTGACGTCCATCTGGAAGACTTTAAACTGCAGGTGGGCTGCATAAGCCAGAAATATTCTGATGGCTTCAAGTCTTGCAACTGGAGCAAAAGTTTCATCAAAGTCAACGCCCTCTGCTTGACGATAACCCTTGGCAACTAATCTGGCTTTGTTTCTTACAACATTGCCATCTTCATCCATCTTGTTTCGATAGACCCATCTTGTTCCAATAGGTTCTTTCTTCAAACCTGGAGGACAAGGAACAAGTTCCCATACGTTGTTCCTTTCGAACTGGATAAGCTCTTCTTGCATAGCTTCTACCCAGCTTGGGTCTGCCATAGCCTCGTCAATCTTCTTCGGTTCAATTAGTGATAAGAAGGTGACGTTCAAGCATTGCTCACTGGTGGCTCTTCTAGTCTGAACCCCACTAGCTGGATCTCCCACAATCTGTTCAATTGGATGTGCTCGAGTCCATCTGGTGTATTGACTAGGCTGGTGAACAACAATATCAGTGCAAGTCACCTGATGATCTTCTTCAGTTGCAACAGCTTCTGGAGGAGGATCAGTCCAAACCATTTCTATATCCTCATCAGAGTCAATGAGGTCACGATTTGCATCATGAAATTCTTCAATAAAAGGCATTTCTTGAAGAACTGGAGAAGTGGGGGTTTGAACTGGTGCTGATATTGGAGTGGCACGAACATCAGATCCAATCACCAATTCCTGTAGTAGATTGAAATTGATGGAAGGATAAAATGAAGTGTCACTGGTGGTGCTCTTCTTCTTAACTGGTTCCAATTGGTGTAACTGGAAACATCTTTTGGTGGAACAACTGACTGATGAACTTGGTCAGTTTCACCAAAATTTATTGGAACGACTGGAGAAATATCAAGGGTTGGTCTCTTGTTGATTGCCTCAGTTGATTCGTCGAATGTGACATGAATTGTCTCATGAACCTTTTGGAGTCTATAATTATAAACTCTAAAGGCCTTTCGAATATCTAAATAGCCCAAAAATACACCTTCATCAGCTTTTGCATCAAACTTTCCAAGCTGACTGGAATCGTTTAAAATATAAACTGGACAACCAAATACATGGAAATATCCAATATTTGGTTTACGATTCTTGAGTACTTCATAGGCAGTCTTCTTATGTCTCTTGATGTAGACTGACCGGTTTTTGGTGTGACAAGCAGTTGCAACTGCTTCAGCCCAAAAACTGGTGGGAAGACCTGATTCAGATAGCATACTTCTGGCTGCTTCTATCAGCGTGCGATTCTTTCTTTCCACAACTCCATTCTGTTCTGGAGAGCGAGCTGATGAGAAGTTTTGAGAGATGCCAGTGTCATTGCAAAATGTTTCAAGTACCTTATTTTGGAATTCAGTACCATTATCACTTCGCAACTGACAGACTTTTCGAGTTCTTTTGATGAGAGAGATGATTTCAGCAGGTGCAACACTTTTGGATCGAAGGAATACCACCCAACAGTATCTGGTGAATTCATCGACCACAACTAGAGTGTACTTCTTTCCAGCTCTAGTTTGAACATTCACTGGACCATAAAGATCCATATGAAGCATGTGAAGAGGTTCAGTGATGCTAAAGTTTTGCCTAGTTTTGAAACTGGCCCTTTTCTGCTTGCCCATCTCATACCCTGGACATGGCTTTTCTTTATTGAAAGAAATCTGAGGTATCCCATCAACCAGTTGTTTGCGAGACAACTTGTTAATATTTTTGAAATTGAGATGGGATAATCTTTTATGCCACAGCCAGTTGGTGTCCTCATCAGCCTTGGTATAGAAGCATTGCTCTTTTGGAGCTGGTTCCATATCCATGATGTACACATTTCCTTTTCTTGGTGCAATCATCACCACTTTCCAATCCTTGTTAAATATGGTGCCTTGAGCAATATCGAACAAAACTCTGAAGCCATCATCACAAAGTTGGCTGACACTGATCAGGTTGTATTTCAAACCGTTCACAAATGCAACTCTTTTGAATTCGACTTGTTCATTATTGAGCACACCATATCCTTCAGTCTTTTCATTCTGATCATTACCAAATGTCACTGTCGGTCCATCTTGAACAGTGAACTCTTCAAGCAGGGGCTTACATCCGGTCATAGTCCGGCCAGCTGCGCTGTCCAGATACCAGATATTCTTTTTACGATCGCCCTGCACACCCACAAAAATCATTAGTTATTTTTTGTGAACCCATCTTTTCTTGATGGGTTCACTGGACTTCTCTACAGAAGTCACAGTTGATTGTTGTGGTGTTGAACTGGAGGCTGGATCTGGAGCTTTTTCATCAGCTCCAGGTCCAGGAGTAAAGACAATTGGTACTTGATACTTATTCACCTTCTTCTTTTCAGATTTTGTTCCAGATGGAACATTCTTTTGTTTTTGTTTAGAAGGTGGTTTGATAAATTGTTTTTCAACTGAGGAGGACGAACCTCCTTCCAAATTTTTAATTCTGGCAGTGCAACTCTGAACCTGCCTAGACAAAAGTTGGAGTTGACTTTCCAGTTTAAACAAAAAATCATTTTCAACAGGCAGTTGACCCTTGGACTTGGGTGCAACTGGAGACTTGTTCTTAGGATTCTTGGGCTCCTTAGATTTTTGAGGTAAAGGCTTGTCATTTGCCTTTTTAACTGGAGCTTTAGCCTGTTTGGCTCCAGTTTTGACCTCAGTGGGGGTGGTCTCAAAGGTTTCTGTTTCAATAGTCTTGGGTTCATCATATGGTGTTTCTTTCCTGAGACTGAGAGGTAAACTGTGGATTTCTGGTAAGACAATTGCCATATCAACATCACCCTGGTTGTAAGCCTTTTGTTGTTGGGTGTGTGTTCTAGTGGCAGCATCATAATTTAATCCTGAGGACTTAATCCAGGATTTGATCAATTTTTGTTCTTTTTCCAAAGCAGTTTTTAACTCTTGTTTTTCAAGTTCAAGAGCCTCAATTTTTGAAACTGACTCCTTGAGAGCCAACTGGACACTTTGTAAATCATTCAGTTGTGGTCTAACAACATTCAGCTCAGTTAAGATAGTCTCCAGATATCTTTCACTGTCTGATCTAATAGTTTCCACAAACACTAAATCACCATTTAGTGATTCAGCAAGGTCCAGTTTCAGTTCTGGTTCCAGTTGATTATCATAATCATATACCTTTTTCAAAATGATGTCTACCCATCTTCCAGTAATGACATCATCTTTTGCCACGTGCTGCTGTTGCTGTTGATCTTCCAAGGCCATGAAGCACATGTCCCTTTCCTCTTCTTCATCAGCTGATGAATCATCAGAGTACTCCCATTTTCCCTCAGTTTGTGCCATTAAGCACTGATCCTTTTGTTTTTCAATGGATAGGAGGGCAATCTGGGCCTTAAGCTTTTTATATTTAGCTTTGTAGCTATCATCAGGCCGATTGAAATTAGGGACAGGTGGACTAGTTTGGTTGTTCAACTGACTAGATCTGCATTCCTTCATAAAATGACCTTTCTTACCACACTTATAGCAGGTAAGATTAGTCTTATCCAGAGCTGGAAGCATTGTTTGGGCCATTAAATCTTTTAGATTTATGCTTAAACCTATTAAAGGTTTTAGCAATCATGGCGACCAGATCATCATCGTCAGTTTCATCACAACCATCACTGATTTCAGTGGTCAGTCCAGAGTTCAAGAAACTGTTTAACATCTCCTTCATTGAGTGTATCTGGACACTCTCTGCAGACATTAAAGCAGCACAAGATCGCTCAGTTACACTAGCAACCTTGGGACTCTGGGCATGGTTCATGGCATCCTGCTCAGCCACCAGTCTTGCAGCATTATTATCTTCAGTGAATCTGAAGGCTCCATAGAGCGATGCAAGAGTATGGCTGTGCAGGGTTTTACCTTGTCTTAAGACAATAACCATATTTTCCCATTTGGAAGGAAGAATATCACAAAACTTCTCAAGAAGAATATCCTTATCCTTCTCTACACCCAAGCCTCTCAACTGATTAATGAGGCTAGAAAATCTGGTGTAAGTACCAGTTAGACTTTCGTTGGGTAAAGCAAAGAAGGATTCATACTTCTTGTTCAGGGCAACCTTTCTAGTGACAATGGTGTCATCACCTCCTTCAAACTGAATAACTAATTCATCCCACATTGCCTTGGCACTGGGGAACAACACAAGTGTTGGAATTAGATCTTCAGGGACAGCTCCAAGGATCATGTTCTTGAGTCTGGTGTCCAGATCTACACGTCTACGATCCTCATCAGACCAGTGGTCTTCGAGCTTTTCTCTAGAGCCTCTTCTTCCAGTAGGGTCTAGAAGAAGGCTCACCCCAGGGGACATAGGTACATATGGTCCATCCTTAAGGATTTTCAACATATACCTATCAATCCCACCAAAATGCAAAAGCATTCTGGCCTTCCATGTACCAAAGGTCTCACTGTTCCCATCGAATTTAGGAACAGGAGTGTTGGAATAATGTACATGGACATGGTTAGGGGTAGGAGGAGGAGGATTGGTGTTAACATTTTGAAGAGGTGGTGCATTATTATTCAACGGGTTTTCACCATTACCAGAACCATCTCCACTTTCAGTAGTAGCCATCTAAGCAGATCTAGGCAAGTTTATTAGCCTTCTGCTCTGATACCACTTATAAGTCCCAACTCAATAGATGGTACTACCTGAAGACACCTCTATGTCGATAGTGGAGTTACTTTGCAATATACGTACTGAACTGGAAACGACCAGTTACAGGAGTATATACCAAGTTCTAGATAGATTACTTATTTAAGTGACAATAAGTAAAGAACAATGCAATAATATGAAATACTTGTAAAGTAAATTGATGAGACAATATGTAATTTTCAAGTGTAATTTATTTATTAACTTTAAATAAATTACAAGGTTGTTGCGGAACCAAGATAATACAAAGTATGTAAATATCCTAACAACCTATGAATTACAATTGATCTACACTTGGAATTTCTCTAAACAATCGAAACACTTAAAGTTGTGAAGTGTTCCTTTTAAGATTGAGAGAAGATTGCACAAGTTCACCAAGAATATATTGCAGGTTTGCAAAGTGTGAAGTGTGTATTTCTTGGTTGTGCAATGACTTGTATTTATAGGCAAAGTTAACATTGGGATGTTAACTTTTGGCCGTACATATATGGTTGAGAACATTTAAGGAATGGTATTTAATTCCTTAAAATGCAGTGTAAAGTTGCAGGATAAAGCAACTTTACTCAACCTGCTTTATGTACCTTTTGTACTTAAATAATAAGATAAATCTTATTATCCGTGCAAAGGGTATAAAGCATAAAGTCAATTCCTCGAAATCAGTGTAAAGCTTTGTAAATGCTTTACACTGACATTCTCCAGTTTCTATCTGAGATAGAATAACAACTGGGCTTCGCTGCCATTGTTATTCTCTTTCTTCCACTTGATGTCTTCGACTTCAGTTGGAATGTCTTCAGGTGTCTTGGTCAGATGTCAACTGGAGGAAGTCTTCAGTTGCGTTAACTGTACGATGCAACTGGACTTCATATATTTCTGGACAAATCTTCTGGTCTCCAGATGCAACTGGAGACTGGCCAGTTTCCAGGTGAAACTGGTCCTAACAGCCTTCGAACCACTGATCAAGATGACAGGCGAGCAAATTAAGCATATTCGTGAAATGGAAAAGAAATACAAAATTCAAGACTCGTTGCTCAGCTCTGCCAGACATCCTTATCCTCCTCCTTCTCAGCAACCGAGAAGTGGTGTCAAGAGGACAGCTTCTTGTCAGGTTATTTCTCAGCTCCCCACTATGCTCAGAGTTATTCCCAAATCTGACATAGATGAGGAGCCCTCGCTGAACCTTCGAATGCCTTCTAGAATTCTTTTCATTGAAGGCATGTATGATAAGAAACTTGGAGGATTCTGTTTTTGCAATGTTCATGGTCATCAACTCTTCTTTAGGACCAGTGAAATTCCAATTGCTCCCTCAGCTTTCCTTCTAAAAATAAGGAAGTATTGTGCCAAGTCTTCGAATGATCCCGAGTTTATAAGATTGATTGATCAAGAGTTGCTGAAGCCTCATAGACAACAAGACAAAGCTTTTATCCAGGCCAAGCAAGAATCGCAGTGGGATTAAGTAGACTTGTAATTTTATTGTAATGCTGACTATTGTAAAGATGTTTGTCATATATATAATATCAGCATTCCCTTATTCTACTCGTTATTCTTTCAAGTTCAAGCGACTCATACTCAGCTAAGTCTCCTCAGCGAATAGGGGGAGTTTGTTGAGTCATGGATTCGCTGAGAGACTCAGCGAGCGACCTTGTCAGCGAGCTCTCAGCGACCTCTATTATCTTCGAGTTAAAGGATAAGTTCAATGACTCACCGCCATGTTTTGTAAGTCAAATATGGGCGGGAAGATGAAGATACGAAGGCTGGTCCCAAGGACACGTGTTGCAAGATCAAGATAGAGCCATGTGACCTTGTACCGTTTTGGTACTAAGGTATTTCTCTTTCATGCCGTTTTGGGAAACAAACAAGATGAAGAAAAAAGAACTATGCAGATCTGAATTATCCACCAATCAATGGTTGACAACCTTCATGTGTCAACATCTATTAGGTTGTCATGTGATGTCTATATAAGGCATCACTTGACCTAGCCGCAACTCTTGTTGGTTTGTTCTACAATTGTCACTTTGTGTGTTTTTCTCTTATTGTAGAATGTTAAGTTTTTGTGTGTGCAAAAACTTAACTAGTATTTTCTCTTTTCTTTCTTTGTAAACCTATTCATCGTTTAATTAATACTACTTATGATTAAACGTGTTTACTTTCTTGTCTTACTTTCTTAGTGTAATTTACATTAGTTGTTTAATTACATAATCGTTGCAAACTTAGGACTTTCATAAGTAAAGGCTAATTCAAGACATAATATAATTATATGATCAAATAAATATTTTCACATTATTAACAGAACATATCAAAATCCAAAGTTATCAAAAAGCCTAAAAAGCTTCACATTTTCATATCCAACATTAACAAAATACTTATATTTCAGAGTTTCATATTTTCAAAACCCAACAAGCTCCTACACAAAACGCATACACTTGCATATTCAGTCACATGAACCGATACACAAGTGTCAGACATATGTACAATGGACTGCAGATCCAAGTGTACCCTACAAATGTGAAATGGTGTGTCGGGCACAACACAACATCCACCCTACCAGAACCTACAACTAGAGTCGACTCATACGCCTCCTAACAGAATGGCCAATGCTTTTTAAGCACACAAAAGGAGACGCCATGAACTAATCACACTGCCATGGATAGTGTCACACCATTGGTGCCCCCAATGATATGCCTATGGTACCCCATAGGTGGTTAATAGCTCGGGGTAACTTACATATATTAAAACATATATTCCAGATTTAGTTTACAAAACAAAGTTTTTTCCACAAAAGTCTGATAAGTTCAGAAGCAGCTCACATTATCCATAGTTAATAACCAAACCGACCACCCTTTTTGTTTTGTAACCAAAGTAAGCAGCTTGCATGATTACATTAGAAGTAAAAGAATGACCTGGTACTGTACAATACATGATGGGAGAATTTTAAACTAACGGCCAACTGATTTTGCAAATTATTTGTCAAAGGAAACGACACATATATGTATGCATACAGATTATTCAGTGAACAACATCAGAACCTATAATCGACACCAATAGTAACAAAACTGACCAAGCAAGAAGATATACTTCAGACTTGCAACCAGATTGATGTAAACTAACAGAAACAAAAATAACAGAACACACGGATGAAAGCTGAAAGAATGAAGAGAATATAAACCAACGTTTAACGTTTTGACGAGTTGCAGAAACAAGAATCCGTACCTTAAACGATCGCGATGTCTAATGGAATCGCCTATCTATCTCTTCCACGAACGATCTACAACGATTTAAGAACTACCTATTAATAACGTTAAGTTCCCATTACCGAGCCAAATACGAGTCCTTCTGATCGTTAAGTACATAGTCATATTGACATTATTTTCTTATGGCTTAGTTTGAATAATGCTTACCATTATATATTTATCATTATAAGCATTCTATTTTGTAAGACTACAATGTTAGACTCTTTATCTACTTTTTAAACATGTACGTGAAATCCATGAACCATCAGTCACCTTCCCATCGTCCCTGTTATCCCATTCAATCAAATTTAGGAAATCAAGTTAATCAAGATTAATTGATATACCAGCAAGTCTAACAATATTAACAATTTCTTAAAAGTTTCAGACTTTAACATAATAACAAGTTACGTATTTTAGACTCGAAAACTTCCGTCTCTTCACCATGGCTGGTGATTTCGAAAAAGATTTTGGCTCGTATAACAAAAGTGATGTGACCCGAAAACTTATATAACCAACATACTAAATATATATACCCGAATTCGATGTGTGTTTTTACCTCAGACTCAAACAGTTTTGGTGAAGAACTTTTGCTCGAAACCCCTGCTCCAACCCACCGTCCTGTTCTTATTTTCTTTTGAGTATTCTTGAATATGGGCCGCAAGTTACGGAAGTTCTGTTGGGTTTTGAAACGTTTCCTCTATCCTTCAGGCTTGGACATTTAATTACTATAACATATATGTATCTTTATTAGTATTTGATCTTTACTTGAACTCTTAGATATAGTTTCTATAAGCTATTTATTAAAACTTTGTTCATCTCAAATATCTAATATTTATATATATGTATTACATGTAAATTATAATAATTTCAATATATCATTATTAAACTATTTTATCTCAAAATTTGGGGTGTTATACAACCTCAGCTCTCGACTTTTCACCCAAAACTCATGATCTTCACGTACTCTATAACCGAAGTGACCATGGGTTGTTTCAGTTAATGTTTTTGTTCAAAACGAATTCATTTCGATCTTGCCCTCCAAATGCTCCAAATGATGTTCAACATTATCGCATAATGTAAAACGCCAAAATACTATATGGGGATATTAATTGCTCCAAAGTTTACTTATATAAAAACGTCAAAACGCTAACAATCAATAAACTATATGGGGATATTGCATTAGAAATACACACACAAACAAACAAAAATTACTAGTGGAGTCATATTCTTTATCTTGTTAAATTAGATAGACTTATGCCCGAGCAATGCGACGGCGGTGGTAGTAGTGATGCCGGAGGTAGTGCTGGTGACGGTGGTGGGGGCGGCAGTGGGGACGACAGTGGGACGGATGGGGGCGACGACGGTGGTGAATGTAAAAGTAGTTAAATGTGGTATTGTAGTTATTTTAAGTGTTGTGGGGATCTATACTGTAAATTATTTCATTAAGGGTATTATAGGTATATTAGATGGAGATGTTTAAATTAGTGAATAAAGGAGAAGGATATTTTTGATTTTTCAAAGGCAGAAAGTTTAAGGAAAAAAAGGGTGGTTTATTTTATTAGATTAGATAATCTAATCTTATATAACTGTTAGGCTGACATTTTAGAGCTAATTAACCAAAATACAAAAATAACCTATATGGCCTATGTTTACAACTTTGATGAACATATTATATTTTGTAATATTCAAATATCGCTAAGCATGTCACAGTAAACAACTTCGATGAACATATTTTTAAAAATATTTCAATATAAAACTCAAAGTGTTGATATATAGATCAATTTTTTATTACTCAAAATATATAGTATATTAAATTTTAAACTATAATAAATAACATTAATAGTAATAACGTCGTAAGCCCCGTGTATTAGACACGAGCCTAAAATTGAACTATTTGTCACCAATGAATATGCTAAATTTTTCTGATGCGGGTTCATAAACGAATTATCTTGATACACAATACTAATCAAATAACCAAATGACCACAGGGCTAGCCTACAATCTCCCGCTGCCAACGATAGCCATTTCTACATTAATTATGTAGTAAAGGTTAGACACTCATATTAGTGATTAAGTGCCAAAGGCAAGCCAATTTTTTATACATTTTGGAGATCGATGACTTATAACTCAGACTCGTGAAGTTTAATCGCATAACTTCAAATGACACATTGTTAAAATACCAATTGTTTCTCTCTTTCAAAATGAGATCGATAAAAGCTGTAACTGAAAACCTTATATATCAGTACGCTAAACAGATACAATATGTTGGAATCACTGGCCAATCGGCCTGATTCGGCCATACTTCACAAGAAGGTGAAATTTTTAAAAAGTTAAGAAAAGTAGACATATGTTATTCACGAAAGAACTACCATTTAAAGTAAAGCTAAAAGAACTAAAAGGAGTGTGAATAAAAGATGGGTAAAAAACTAAACATAGACAGGTTGGATAAGTAAGTTTTAGGTAAAATAAAACAAATATTAAAGTAAAACAAATAAAACAATATTTTCTTCACTGAAAATCACGTGCATCATGAAAATCATCGTGCATCAATTTAACTATGATCTAAGGGTCAAGATCTTGTCTTAATTGTTTTACTTTAATACTTGTTTACAATACTGAGCCCCTGGATAAGTAAACATCTCAAATGATTCATTCTAACGGACTTCATACATATAGTTAAAAATCAGGTTTTCATAGTTACATTTCAGGTATAAGAGAAATCGCTTGCAAGCTAGGAGTTGATGCCTATAGATGGACCTAAGGATCGTTTGATTGCATTCTAGATCTTTAGACTCGGGTACGATGCCTCGGTTTGTTTCCCTTTTATGGGATTTGTATATTGTATTTTGACTCGTGTATGACAACTTGTAGTCTTGTATGAACATCATATAGATTATCTGAGTAATATCCATTTGCAAGCTCGTTTCAGTTGCATCTCATGTTTCCGCCATTGGTGAGGTGTTACACTACTACCGCCGGTATCTTTAGCAGCAACATTAGTTTTTAGTTGCTTGTCAACCAACAACGACGACTCTGGCAGCAAATATGAATGGTCATCAAGAGCCTTCTTAATCTGTGACTTTTCGGATTCGTCAGATAATGGCACTGGGATGTAAGTTGAAGGGGTTGGATAACAAACATGGTTTGGCCTTTTTTGACATCCATTCCATCGCTTATGAGTACCTTTTCCACCTTAAAACTAAGGGGAAAGCTTAGGTAAAGCATTGAGTACTATCTTAGGTAAAACATGTGTATTTTAAGGGGATAATGTAAAATTCAGGGGGTCATGTATGTTTATCAAATTCAAAGGTTTAATTTGTAATTTTTTTTAAGCAGTATAAACGAATTATCTTGATACACAATACTAATCAAATAACCAAATGACCACAGGGCTAGCCTACAATCTCCCGCTGCCAACGATAGCCATTTCTACATTAATTATGTAGTAAAGGTTAGACACTCATATTAGTGATTAAGTGCCAAAGGCAAGCCAATTTTTTATACATTTTGGAGATCGATGACTTATAACTCAGACTCGTGAAGTTTAATCGCATAACTTCAAATGACACATTGTTAAAATACCAATTGTTTCTCTCTTTCAAAATGAGATCGATAAAAGCTGTAACTGAAAACCTTATATATCAGTACGCTAAACAGATACAATATGTTGGAATTACTGGCCAATCGGCCTGATTCGGCCATACTTCACAAGAAGGTGAAATTTTTAAAAAGTTAAGAAAAGTAGACATATGTTATTCACGAAAGAACTACCATTTAAAGTAAAGCTAAAAGAACTAAAAGGAGTGTGAATAAAAGATGGGTAAAAAACTAAACATAGACAGGTTGGATAAGTAAGTTTTAGGTAAAATAAAACAAATATTAAAGTAAAACAAATAAAACAATCGATTTTCCTTCACTGAAATCACGGTGCATCATGAAAAACATCGTGCATCAATTGCTTTGTGAATCTTCGTGCATCAATTTAACTATGATCTAAGGGTCAAGATCTTGTCTTAATTGTTTTACTTTAATACTTGTTTACAATACTGAGCCCCTGGATAAGTAAACATCTCAAATGATTCATTCTAACGGACTTCATACATATAGTTAAAAATCAGGTTTTCATAGTTACATTTCAGGTATAAGAGAAATCGCTTGCAAGCTAGGAGTTGATGCCTATAGATGGACCTAAGGATCGTTTGATTGCATTCTAGATCTTTAGACTCGGGTACGATGCCTCGGTTTGTTTCCCTTTTATGGGATTTGTATATTGTATTTTGACTCGTGTATGACAACTTGTAGTCTTGTATGAACATCATATAGATTATCTGAGTAATATCCATTTGCAAGCTCGTTTCAGTTGCATCTCACGTTTTCGCCATTGGTGTGGTGTTACACTACTACCGCCGGTATCTTTAGCAGCAACATTAGTTTTTAGTTGCTTGTCAACCAACAACGACGACTCTGGCAGCAAATATGAATGGTCATCAAGAGCCTTCTTAATCTGTGACTTTTCGGATTCGTCAGATAATGGCACTGGGATGTAAGTTGAAGGGGTTGGATAACAAACATGGTTTGGCCTTTTTTGACATCCATTCCATCGCTTATGAGTACCTTTTCCACCTTAAAACTAAGGGGAAAGCTTAGGTAAAGCATTGAGTACTATCTTAGGTAAAACATGTGTATTTTAAGGGGATAATGTAGAATCCAGGGAGCGGTTATGTATGTTTATCAAATTCAAAGGTTTAATTTGTAATTTTTTTTAACATGACAGTAAAGGATCATTTTCCCTAAAATTAAAGGGAGACACACATGTTGCAACAAGATAATTTATATCGGGAAAATTTCATATATGCCATTAAAGCTTAAAAATATAATATTTCCTAATTAAATCTAAATATCAAAATTGCCATTATTAAACATGAAAAATATACCCAAATGATTAAATTTAATCAATATTAGACATTAAAATTCCTAAAATATATAAATAATATTGTAAATTTACAATTAAACCCTTTATTATTTTATCCTTAATTACAGTAAATGCAAAATACTTTACATAACCAGATATGAACTGTTGCTAGCTAGCGAAACGAAAAAAAAGAAAAGAAAAACATTGCATGATACTGACCCAACTCTTTGTATCAAATATCTTTAAGTTGTATAATGGTTAAAAGGTGCAGTTTCTATAGAGGAAGACTACAAAGAGTCAAAGACTCGGACTAGCAAACAAGTCATCATATATTAATTCCTATTAGTTAATCAAAATGACAAAATGAGATGATAGAAACCTTACCATAATTGTCAAGTAATAACTTCCACTGGTCATCTTGGAAATCTTTGGGTCTAAACAATTCATGTCCATTTGCATCATATTGATTGAAATTAAGGTAAATGATTATTGTTAATTTGGGGTTTTTTTATGGGTAGGATTTTTTTTAGGGTTTTGGTCGGGTAATGATTTGAGGGAAAATGTAAAAAGGGTTTTTTTTATATATATATATATATATATCGACAAATAGTCCATGTGGTTTGGTTTTAGTGTAGGTGGACGATTTTACCCTCACGTGGCAAGCACGTGAGGGGCTTAACGGCTAAAAAGGGATGACCGTTTGTACAGAGGCGGAGCCAGGATTTGGCGTTGAGGGGGGCTCGAGTCCTAGAGACAGAGGCAGTATTTAACGAACGTTGAGGGGGCTGACGTGTAATTATTGTGTACGACAAACACACATACTATTTTTTCTAGCTTATGCTTGAAAGTTAATTCATTATACTAAAAAAGTCGATATCATTGGTAAGTAACTAGTTAATCCACTTATAATTTATATTTGTATTGAATTCAAGTACTAACAGTGGCTTTAACTACATCAAAGCAAGGATATGTTGGTTTTAAAGCTTTAAATAGATATATATTTAATGTTTTATAAATTATAAAGAAAATAAAACTTTAGATTATTGTTGTCACTAGTAATATATGTTGACTCATAAACTTAAAAAACCATTTTATTAACTAAATTAAATAAATTATTTAAAAAAAATTAATTTAAAAAAATTAAAATTAAAATTAAAATTAAAAACCATATTATTTAAAAAGTTTGATAATAGTTACAATAAACTCAATACAAGTTTAAATAAAATATACACATTACAAGCATAAGGTTTAGAAAAATACTTAATAATAATTCAGGGGTTGAAACGGAAAAATGGTACAAAATATCTATGAGTCGGTCAAAAGGCATTTCATCTTCACTTAATGTATCACCTGAAAGTCTGCGATCTATTTGCATCGGAAAAGTGGAAATCAACAACAAAAACCTTGTACTTGATATTTTCATTCGCATTCAAAAAGGTTAGTTGCAAGTTGGGGGTGGCTTGACACATGCCAAACCGCCAATATCTCCGGGTGATGACCCTCACGTGGCAAACTATGGGTGTGAGGGGCTTAACGGCTAAAAAGGGACGGCCGTTTGTAGAAGGGACGTCTGGCAATGAAATGGAAAAGCCCAGGGACATTTAGTGATAAAAAAAAAGTTCAGGGACGAAAATGCGAATCGAGCAAACCACAGGGACGATTTGTGATAATTTCTCATATATAATGCACACATATAATCCCCCGTTTTCCCTAAAATACACATCGTCTAGGGTTCGACAGCAGGTATGGCGCCGCATCATCTTTTATTCATTCTATTCTATATATATATATATATATAAATATAATCTATATATATATATATATATATAAATCGAAGGTCTGTTTGTTGATTTTTTTTTTTTGAAGGATCTGTTTGTTGATCTAATAATAATTTATTGTATAAATCGAAGGGTCTGTTTGTTGATCTAATAATAATTCATTGATGATTTCAGGTGTTAATTGATCTTGAATTGCTGATCCGTAAGTTATCATCCCCTTCTCTTTCTCTCTCTCTCTCTTTTTTTTTTTTCTTCAATTGTTGTTGTTCTAAAAAAAATAAAATCATATATTTTATAATTCCGCTCCGGTATATAGATGATGATGTTTATAAGTTGTACGGTTTTGTATTAATAATATTCAGGTACCGTATCTTGAATCTTTTCCTTCTTCAATGGAGAGGCCACCCCCCGAGGATTTTCATCTTTTATATATATATATATATATATATATATATAATATATTATACATAATATTAATATATATGTCCGTTTATTATAACTAATATATTATATATATATAAATCGAAGGATCTGTTTGTTATCTATATATATATTATTGTATAAATCGAAGGTCTGTTTGTTGATCTGATAATAATTCATTCTATAAAACGAAGGATCTGTTTGTTGATCTAATAATAATTCATTGTATAAATCGAAGGATCTGTTTGTTGATCTAATAATAATTCATTGTATAAATCGAAGGGTCTGTTTGTTGATCTAATAATAATTCATTGTATAAATCGAAGGGTCTGTTTGTTGATCTAATAATAATTCATTGTATAAATCGAAGGGTCTGTTTGTTGATCTAATAATAATTCATTGTATAAATCGAAGGGTCTGTTTGTTGATTTTTTTATTTTTATTTTTTTAAGTGACGGTGTGCAAAATGTTTTACCAGCCTGTTATTCATAGCCTACCAATAGCAAAATCCTTGGCCAAAAACCACTTTAGTGAAACTACATGTTGAAATTGTTTTCGTTGCAGAGTAATCCAGATAGTGCTGTGATCTTATACCTAATGACTAAAACGATGATTTGGATGGCTCCTACTAGGGATCTTCAAGAAATCTCGAGCAATCTTGAAAGTTGGCTTCCTTTCTTTAGCTTATTACTCTTTTTATATATTATGTATGTATGATTGAACGTACTTGATGGCTGATGAATTGAAAACTCGTCTTATGCTTGTTTCTCAGATGTACCTTGTTTTGGTCACTTGAAATTTGTATATGCTATGGCTAGTGCAGCTGCAGTTTTTGAACATGTTCCCTCAAATATGAATAAGAGGTTACTTGTGTTTGTTGCAAGGTATGTAATTCTATGCTTAATTACTTCACCTATCGCTTTGCGGCAGAATCTTATATCCACTTTTTTGATCGGTATATATGGATGTCAACCTATTAGTTTATACAAGTGAAACCATAATACATATGCTAGTTTGTAGGCTGTTTATATTGTATCGAATTGTTGCTATGTTCAAGTATTAATTTGACTGTAACAATGAAACAAAAACTTTTTTAATTGGAGTGAGGTATCTTTGGAAATCTTCCTTTACTTTCACATGTCCATCATCCAGTCCTCAACGTTATCCTCATTCTTTTCAAAACAAATATCCAAATCAATGGCATTTTTGATCTAAATAATTTAATGAACTTTTGATTTTATCATATTTGCTGATAATTTTCATTAATCAAGTAATAAGAGGTAGATAAGATATAATCATACAGAAATTATGATAGAGATAAAATTGGTGGGACCCTATCGACATGTGACATTCAAGAACAAATGGTTCTAAATGGTTCTTTTTGTTCCTACAAAATAAGAGGCTCTCAAAATAAGGCTTCACTGTATATATATATATATATAATATATATGCATATGTATCATATGTATGTATGTTTGCTAATCAAGTAATTATGTTGTTTTGCTGCTAGTCCTATAGATCTGGATTCTAGAATTATCCATCCAGTGTCTTGTGGAAAGGCACTCGGACTGTCACATGTAGCTGTACATGTTTTCAAGTACCCAATATCGAAATCGAGAACAGATATAGAAAAGCGTATGAGGGATTATATTAACTTAGTTGTTACAAGTGTCAATGATGGTGGCAAAGGCAGCCTGATGGATGTAAATGGACCTCTTATTGACATGCTATCCGAGTCTATATTAGAAAAGAATCTCCAATACCTATCAAAAGTGGCTGGCAATGAGATGAATAGAGCTCCTGCAGTAGTCAGAGATACCGAATTAACTGATATCTCGCATATTAGAAAAATGTTTGGACTCGACTATGTTCGACGTCTGTACGTACCTCCTGATAGGATTCCAACAATAAGGAGAATTTATCCCAAAGTGAAGGAAACTCAGAAAGTATCTAAAGGGGATCTTAGTGTTAAACAAGAGTTATTACTGTCTTGCAATGAGAGAATAAAATTTATTCCCCCCCCCCCCCCCCCCCCCCCCCCCCCCCCCCCCCCCCCCCCCCCCCCCCTGCTGTTGCAATGAGAAGAATAAAGCAGCTGCACAAGGTATATGTAATGAATGTGTTGAACCAAAACTGCTGTCCCGCAATGAGAAGAATAAAGCAGCTGCACAAGGATGATATGTAGCATATGTGATGAATTTGTTGAACCAAAACTGCTGTCCCGCAATGAGAAGAATAAAGCAGCTGCACAAGGTATATGTAATAAATGTGTTGAACCAAAACTGCTGTCCCGCAAAAAAAAGAATGCTCAACGATACAGAAAGAAATAGCTCAACTAAGGGTTGGAGGTGTCTTGCAATTAGAAAAAGTAAGTTGCTGCGAGATATGGTCAACATTCCCCCTTTTGTGTTTTTCTGCTACTGAATTTTTATTATGTTTTGTCTGCAACACAGAACAATTCTCATGAAATCAATGTTTTAAATACCGGCCGGTATTACCGGTACCGGAGGCTACGCCGGTATAACTACACACGGTATTTTGTGTTTACGGTAATACCGGCCGGTATCCGGGAATACCGGTACTCTTATACCGCCGATATCTTCTTTATTTACTAAAAACAAAAATGCTTGATGAAACCCAAACGCGGCTTCTCAAACGCAAGGTTGCATTTTAATATATGCTATTGTTGATTTAGTGACTTACTTTTAGTATATAATTATTAGTAGTCATTGCACTCATTGTTAATTTGGTATTTGGTATTGTAGAAAATGATGGTGGTTTTGCTCTAGTTGATGACAGGACATGGATATGATAGCTAGCTCCATCCATTACATACGCCCATGTCTCAATGATTGTCGTATTTTCTTGTTGGATTTGTACTTTCTTTTTTGTTGTTGGATTTGTACTTTCTTGTTTTGCTCTTTGTATGGATTTGTATTTCTATGGAACTTAAATATATGTGTGTTTGTATTTTGTGGTTTGTATTTGTTATTTTGTTTGCTACAAGTGAAGCAGTAGGTTTTTTAGCGGCCTTTAGCAGCCCAAAAGTATAGCCTAAATGTATATATTTCATGTTAAGAACAGCGGGTTTGTTACATGTATTATGTTGTGTCTAAGTTTGCGGTATAAATTTCAAGAAAACTATATTATTCCCAGGTTTCAAAATACCGGCCGGTATTTTAACAATACCTGGTAATACCCGTATACCGGCATTCGAGGACAACTCCGGTATGATTAAAATACCGGTATTTAAAACATTGCTATGAATAAATGTGTTGATATCTCCCTTATGCCGTCCCTCGCTGTGTTGTTAAGTTGTTTCAAGGGTTTTGAACGACTTGTTAATTGTTATGCTTTGCACGTCGTTACATTTCTCATCTTTTAGTCCGTTCAATGGTAGTCCAAACTTATTCATAGTTTCATATGTACGGTAGCCATTCTATGATATGAGACGCATTATTCAGAATCTTGACTTTCTACTTTACAATACATCTTTTCAACTTATATAAAACGTCAAAATCATTTAAAATGTTGCTTAATGTATTGTGACTTTGAAGAAATTTTACCTTTTAGCGATGAAAAACTGGACCACCTTTATCCATAAGACTACTATAAACCCGTGGTTTAATCAAATATAAATAAAGTTTGTAATTAAAAATTTAAATATGGTATTTTCTTTAAAGTGTGGCCAAAAGGAGTCAGGCGGTTTCGTTTTAATAATCCCCTATTCGGTGCCACTGCGTCTAAAGACAGATCCTTATTACTTTCATATAAACAATCATCTAGATATATATATATATATATATATATATACAAGTATATATATATATCTAAATACATATCTATATACATTGGTGCGTGGGTGTACCAATGTGTTTAATACCGATAAATTACTGGTCCAGATTACCTGTACAAGAATGTAACTCTAGATTTTAATAGCTGAATTTCTCGGTATTTTACTATCAATACCGGCGCAGTGTTCCGGCGTATTTTTAGTATCCCTTATTTTCTTTATTATTTTGAATTTTAAAAAATTATTTTTATGATACTATAATGTTATTCTTTGTTATTTGTGAACTTTTGTATATATATTTTGTTATGAAATATCTATTTGGTATTATTCTTGAATGAATTATAATTGTATTTTAACTATTTTCGTTAAATTGTAACAAGTTTTGTAGAATTTATTTAAATTTAATACATAAAATAAATTAAAATTGTCATACCCGCGCCGGTATTTCTAGTAATGCCAATAATACCGCTAATACCGAATTTTTTTTGAAAACGCCGCTAATACTTTTATCTTGTTCATTATTAGATCTTTACTTTGATTAGCAATATTTACTGTTATTTACTTTATTTCGATACTTATATTATGTTTACCATTGCTTTTGACCTTTGTTTCTTGTTTAGTCGACATAATCTTTCATCAAATCTTTCTTATTAAACGCATCTTCCAAACTCAACATATTTTACAAGCCCTTAACCTCACGAACGAAAGTTTGGTTACATTATTAATCTAAGTCTTCAACGTAGATTATCTTAGGTAATTTTTGACCAAAACAGTCAAGTGAACGTTGAAGTATTTTCCTCATGCTGAAATCAAACTTGAAGTCCGATTATGCTGGGAGACTGAGTCTTCTTTGCGTGTTGATGATTAATCCCATGTGTGAATTCCTTTTTGCACCGTTGGAGATATTTTCCATAACCTTGTATCGAATATTCTGGAATCTGCATACTTAACTCATGTGGAAATGATAATAACAATTGAATCATAACATTAGAAAAATATTAGTAAGTCATCAGAATATTCATCTATGTCGAGATCCCAATATGTCAAGATCTTGGACCTTCAGGATATTGGTACTTGAAATTTCACCCATAACACTGCCGGTTTACGTCGAAGGGGTAAATTCAATGCAAAAGTTTTGTGTAATTGATTCTTTGTCTGGTTGCAATATTATTTTAGGTAGGCCATGGATACACGAGATGAAAGCTGTCTCCTTAACCTATCATCAATGCATCAAGATCCCTACTCCATGGGGGGTCGTGAAGATCAACAAGATGCCAAGGAATCCTATATGGCATCAATGAAACCTACTACGAAATCTACAGAGGCATAGCAATCAAAGAAGAACATCTTGGATGTCAAGGAGTCGGAAGATCAAGATGTGAAGGAAGTATCATTATCCGTGGAAGATCCTGACGTCAATGTGTTCATTGGCAAAAAGATACCTGGGAATCTTGAAAATGATCTAATAGGATTTTTGAGCAGAAGAAAAACTACTTTTGCTTGGAAACAAGAAGACATGACAGATATCTCTAAAGATATTATAACTCATAAATTAGGAATTGACAAAAGTTTCAGGCCTATTTCAACAAAAAAGAAGAAAAATTCGCTCCTGAAAGAAATGCGATAATTCAAGGGGAAGTTGAAAGACTTCTGAAAGCAAAGATGATCAGAGAGGTGAAATTCCCAGAGTGGCTAGCGAACGTAGTGGTCAGACAGAAGAGGAACGAAAAAAAGTGAGGGTATGTTGTGGATTTACAGATCCCTGACAAGGTTGTCCTAGACTCCACACCCACTACAAACCATAGGGACGCATAACTGGTGGATTTGCAACGCAGGAACATGACATTCATGGATGCATCCTCAGGATTTCAACACATACAAATGGAACCTGAAGATCAAGAAGCAACAGCTTTTATGACTCCAACAGGTATATATTGTTATATTGCTATACCATTTGGACTAAAAAATGCAGGTGCGACGTATCAGAGGTTGGTCAACATGATGTTTAAGGATCGACTGGGGGATACAATGGAGGTGTACATCGATAAATTGTAACATCCCCAACTTTTCTTTACTAGTTGACTAATGCCGTTAAGTCAATATTGTGTGTGTCGTAAGTCTATTTTAGATTTAATGCTTATATGTAGTTAATGTGTGTTATGTGTGAGGCTTGTAAGCCTAAATGTTAATGTAGTATAAATGTGTGTAATATGAAGGTTAATGTCTATGTAGTGACATTTAATGAAGGATAATGTTGTATATGGTCAATAAAGTAGTTTGTGACCAATAATGAAGGATAGAATAAGTAAAGAACAATGCAATAATACAAATAACTTGTAAACAATTTTGATGAGACAATATGTAGTTTTCAAAGTGTAATTTATTTATTTATTTTTTTTTTTTTTATTTTTTTTTTTTTTTTTTTTTTTTTTTTTTTATTATTTTTTTTTTTATTTTTTTTTTTTTATTTTTTTTCACTTACACTCCTTTAAATAATTCCTTTGATTTTTTTTGAATTTTTATTTTGAATTTTTTTTATTTTTTTTTTTTTATTTTTTTTTTTTTTTTTATTTTTTTTTTTTTTTTATTTTTTTATTTTTTCTTTTTTTTTTTTTTTATTTTTTTTAATTTTTATTTTGAATTTTTTTTAATTTTTTTTTTTTTGATTTTTTTTTGAATTTTTTTTTTTGATTTTTTTTTTTTTTTTTAAAAAAAAAAAAAGGGGGGGGGGGAAAGGGGGGGGGGGGGTGGGGGGGGGGGGGAGAGGGGGGGGGGGGAGGAGGGGGGGGGGGAAGGGGGAGGGGGGGGAGGGGAGGGGGGGGAAGGGGGGGGGGAGGGAAGGGGGGGGGGGAAGGGGGGGGGGAAGGGGGGGGGGGAAAGGGGGGGGGGGGAGGGAAGGGGGGGGGGGAGGGAAGGGGGGGGAGGGGGGGGAGGGGAGGGGGGGGGGGAAGGGGGGGGGGGGAAGGGGGGGGGGGGAGGAGGGGGGGGGGGGAAGGGGGAGGGGGGGAGGGGGGGGGGGGGAGGGGAGGGGGGGGAGGGAAGGGGGGGGAGGGGGAGGGGGGGGGGGAAGGGGGGGGGGAAGGGGGGGGGGGAAAGGGGGGGGGGGAAAGGGGGGGGGGGAAGGGGGAGGGGGGGGGGGAAGGGGGGGGGGGGAAAGGGGGGGGGGGAAGGGGGGGGGGGGAAGGGGGAGGGGGGGGGAGGGGAGGGGGGGGGAAGGGGGGAAGGGGGGGGGGAAGGGGGGAAGGGGGGAAGGGGGGAAGGGGGAGGGGGGGGGGGAAAAAAAAAAAAAACAAAAAAAAAAAAAAAAAGGAAAAAAACAAAAACAAAAAAAAAGAAAAAGAAAAAGGGGGGGGGGGGGGGAGGGAAGGGGGGGGAGGGGGGGGAAGGGGGGGGGGGGAAAGGGGGGGGGGGAAAGGGGGGGGGGGAAGGGGGGGGAGGGGGGGGGGGAAAGGGGGGGGGGGAAAGGGGGGGGGGGGGGAGGGGAGGGGGGGGGGGGAAGGGGGGAAGGGGGGAAGGGGGGGGAGGGGGGGGGGGAAGGGGGAGGGGGGGGGGGGAGGGGGGGGGGGGGAAGAGGGGGGGGGGGGAAAGGGGGGGGGGGAAGGGGGGGGGGGAGGAGGGGGGGGGGGAAGAGGGGGGGGGGGGGGGGGGGAAGGGGGGGGGGAAGGGGGGGAGGGGGAGGGGGGGGGAAGGGAGGGGGGGGGGGAAAGGGGGGGGGGGGGAGAGGGGGGGGGGGGGGGAGAAGGGGGGGGGGGAAGGGGGGGGGGGAAAAGGGGGGGGGGGGGGGGGAAAGGGGGGGGGGGAAAGGGGGGGGGGGAAGGGGGGGGGGAAGGGGGGGGGGGGAGGAAGGGGGGGGGGGAGGAAGGGGGGGGGGAGGGAGGGGGGGGGGGAGAAGGGGGGGGGGGAGGAAGGGGGGGGGGAAGGGGAGGGGGGGGGGGGAAAGGGGGGGGGGGAGGAAGGGGGGGGGGAAGGGGGGGGGGGAAAAGGGGGGGGGGAAGGGGGGGGGGGAAAAGGGGGGGGGGGAAAAGGGGGGGGGGGAGGAAGGGGGGGGGGGAAAAGGGGGGGGGGGAAAGGGGGGGGGGAAGGGGGGGGGGGAGAAGGGGGGGGGGGAAAGGGGGGGGGGGAAAAGGGGGGGGGGAAGGGGGGGGGGAAGGGGAGGGGGGGGGGGAAAAAAAAAAAAAAAAGGGGGGGGGGAAGGGGGGGGGGAAGGGGGGGGGGGGAGAGGGGGGGGGGGGAAAAGGGGGGGGGGGAAAGGGGGGGGGGGAAGAGGGGGGGGGGGGAAGAGGGGGGGGGGGGAAAAAAAAAAAAAAGAAAAAAAAAAAAAAGGGGGGGGGGGGAGGGAAGGGGGGGGGGGAGAAGGGGGGGGGGGAAGGGGGGGGGGGAAAAAAAAAAAAAAAGGGGGGGGGGGGAGGGGGGGGGGGAAGGGGGGGGGGGAGAAGGGGGGGGGGGAAAGGGGGGGGGGGAAAAAAAAAAAAAAAAAGGGGGGGGGGGAAGAGGGGGGGGGGGGGGGGAGGGAAGGGGGGGGGGGAAAAGGGGGGGGGGAAGGGAGGGGGGGGGAGGGGGAAGGGGGGGGGGGAAAAAAAGTAGAGTAAAAAAAAAAAAAAAAAAGAAAAAAAAAAAAAAAAAAAAAAAAAAAAAAGAAAAAAAAAAAAAAGAAAAAAAAAAAAAAAGGGGGGGGGGAAGGGAGGGGGGGGGAGGGGAGGGGGGGGGAAGGGGAGGGGGGGGAGGGAAGGGGGGGGGGGAAGGGAGGGGGGGGGGGAAAAAAAAAAAAAAGGGGGGGGGGGGAGAGGGGGGGGGGGGGAAAAGGGGGGGGGGGGAAAGGGGGGGGGGGGAGAAGGGGGGGGGGGAGGAAGGGGGGGGGGAAGGGGGGGGGGAAGGGGAGGGGGGGGGGGAAGGGGGGGGGGGAAAGGGGGGGGGGGAAAAGGGGGGGGGGGGGGAAGGGGGGGGGGGAGAAGGGGGGGGGGGAGGGGGAAGGGGGGGGGGAAGGGGAGGGGGGGGGGGAAAGGGGGGGGGGGAAAGGGGGGGGGGAAGGGGGGGGGAGGGAAGGGGGGGGGGAAGGGGGGGGGGGGAAGAGGGGGGGGGGGGAGGGGAGGGGGGGGGAAGGGGGGGGGAGGGGGAGGGGGGGAGGGGGGGAGGGGGGGGGGGGAGGGAAGGGGGGGGGGGAAAGGGGGGGGGGGAAGGGGGGGGGGAAGGGGGGGGGGGAAGGGGGGGGGGGAAAAGGGGGGGGGGAAGGGGGGGGGGGGGGAGAAGGGGGGGGGGGAAAGGGGGGGGGGAAGGGAGGGGGGGGAGGGGGGGGGGGAAAAGGGGGGGGGGGAGAGGGGGGGGGGGGAAAAAAAAAAAAAAAGGGGGGGGGGAAGGGGGGGGGGGAGGGGGAAGGGGGGGGGGGGGGGGAAGGGAGGGGGGGGGGGGAAGGGGGGGGGGAAGGGGGGGGGGGAAAGGGGGGGGGGAAGGGAGGGGGGGGGAAGGGAGGGGGGGGGGGAAAAGGGGGGGGGGAAGGGAGGGGGGGGGGGGAAGGGGGGGGGGGAGGAGGGGGGGGGGGGAGGAAGGGGGGGGGGGGAAAAAAAAAAAAAAAAAGGGGGGGGGGGGAGGGGGGGGGGGGAAAGGGGGGGGGGGGGGGGAAAAAAAAAAAAAAAGGGGGGGGGGAAGGGGGGGGGGGAAAAGGGGGGGGGGGAAAGGGGGGGGGGAAGGGAGGGGGGGGGGGGGGGGGGGAGGGGGGGAGGGGGGGGGAAGGGAGGGGGGGGGAAGGGAGGGGGGGGGAAGGGGGGGGGGGGGGGAAAAGGGGGGGGGGGGGGAAGGGGGGGGGGGAGGAAGGGGGGGGGGAAGGGAGGGGGGGGGAGGAAGGGGGGGGGGGAGAAGGGGGGGGGGGAGGAAGGGGGGGGGAGGGGGGGGGGGAAGGGGGGGGGGAAGGGGGGGGGGGAAGGGGGGGGGGGAGAAGGGGGGGGGGGAAGGGGGGGGGAAGGGAGGGGGGGGGGAAGGGGGGGGGGAAGAGGGGGGGGGGGGGGGGGGAAGAGGGGGGGGGGGAAGGAGGGGGGGGGGAAGGGAGGGGGGGGGGAGGGGGAAGGGGGGGGGGAAAGGGGGGGGGGAGGGGAGGGGGGGGAAGGGGGGGGGGAAGGAAGGGGGGGGGGGAGAAGGGGGGGGGGGGGGGGGGGGGGGGGGGGGGGAAGAGGGGGGGGGGGAAGGGGGGGGGGAAAAGGGGGGGGGGAAGGGGGGGGGGAAAGGGGGGGGGGGGAGGGGGGAAGGGGGGGGGGAAAGGGGGGGGGGGAAGAGGGGGGGGGGGAAGGAAGGGGGGGGGGAGGAAGGGGGGGGGGGGGGGGGGGTGGGGGGGGGGGGGGGGAAGGGGGGGGGGGGAGGAGGGGGGGGGGAAGGGGGGGGGGAAAAGGGGGGGGGGAGGAAGGGGGGGGGGAAGGAAGGGGGGGGGGGGAAGGGGGGGGGGAAGGGGGAGGGGGGAAGGGGGGGGGAAGGGAGGGGGGGGGGGAGAAGGGGGGGGGGGAAGGAGGGGGGGGGGAGGGGGGGGAAGGGGGGGGGGAAGGGGGGGGGGAAGGGGGAGGGGGGGGGGAGGGGGGGGGGGGAGGGGAGGGGGGGGGGAAGGGGGGGGGGAAGGGGGGGGGGAAGGAGGGGGGGAGGGGGGGGGGAAGGGGGAGGGGGGGGGGAAAAAGGGGGGGGGGAAGGGAGGGGGGGGGAAAAGGGGGGGGGGAGGAAGGGGGGGGGGAAGGGGGGGGGGAAGGGGGAGGGGGGGGAAGGGGGAGGGGGGAGGGGGGGGGGAAGGGGGGGGGGAAAAGGGGGGGGGGAAAAAAAAAAAAAAGGGGGGGGGGGAGGGGGGGGGAAAAAAATCAGAGTAAAAGTAGCTCACAAAAAAAAAGAATAAAAGAATTGAAAAAACAGAAAAAGAAAAAGAAAAAAAAAAGAAAAAAAAAAAAAAAAAAAAGGGGGGGGGGAAAGGGGGGGGGGGGAGGAAGGGGGGGGGGAAGGGGGGGGGGAAAAAGGGGGGGGGGAAGGGGGGGGGGAAAAAAAAAAAAAGGGGGGGGGGGGAAGGGGGGGGGGAAAAAAAAAAAAAGGGGGGGGGGGGAAAAAGGGGGGGGGGAAGGGGGGGGGGGGAAAAAAAAAAAAAAGAAAAAAAAAAAAAGAAAAAAAAAAAAAAAAAAAGGGGGGGGGGAAAAAAAAAAAAAAAGAAAAAAAAAAAAAGGGGGGGGGGAAGGGGGGGGGGAAAGGGGGGGGGGAAGGAAGGGGGGGGGGAAGGGGGGGGGGAAGGGGGGGGGGGGAAGGAGGGGGGGGGGGGAGGAGGGGGGGGGGAAAGGGGGGGGGGGAAGGGAGGGGGGGGGGAAGGGGGGGGGGAAAAAAAAAAAAAGGGGGGGGGGAAGGGGGGGGGGAAAAGGGGGGGGGGAAGGGGGGGGGGAAAAGGGGGGGGGGAAAAAAAAAAAAAGGGGGGGGGGAAAAAAAAAAAAAAAAAAAAGGGGGGGGGGGGGGGAAAAGGGGGGGGGGAAAAAAAAAAAAAGGGGGGGGGGGAAGAGGGGGGGGGGGAAGAGGGGGGGGGGGAAAAAAAAAAAAAGGGGGGGGGGAAGGGGGGGGGGAAAAGGGGGGGGGGGGAGGGGGGAGGGGGGGGGGGAGGGGGGGGAGAGGGGGGGGGGGAAGGGGGGGGGGAAGGGAGGGGGGGGGGAGGGGAGGGGGGGGAAGGGGGAGGGGGGGGGAAAAAGGGGGGGGGGGGGAGGGGAGGGGGGAGGGGGAAGGGGGGGGGGAAAAAAAAAAAAAGGGGGGGGGGAAGGGGGGGGGGGGAGGAAGGGGGGGGGGGGGGGGGGGGGGAAGGGGGGGGGGAAAAAGGGGGGGGGGGAAGGGGGGGGGGAAGGGGGGGGGGAAGGGGGGGGGGAGGAAGGGGGGGGGGGGGGGAAAGGGGGGGGGGAAAAAAAAAAAAAGGGGGGGGGGAAGGGGGGGGGGAAAAAAAAAAAAAAAGAAAAAAAAAAAAAGGGGGGGGGGGGGGGGGAAAAGGGGGGGGGGAAGGGGGAGGGGGGGGGGAAGGAGGGGGGGGGGAAGGGGGGGGGGAAGGAGGGGGGGGGGAAGGAAGGGGGGGGGGGGAAAAAAAAAAAAAGGGGGGGGGGGGAAAAAGGGGGGGGGGGAAGGGGGAGGGGGGGGAGGGGGGAGGGGGGAGGGGGGGGGGGGGGGAGAGGGGGGGGGGGAAGGGGGAGGGGGGGGGGGGAAGGGGGAGGGGGGGGGAAAAAGGGGGGGGGGGAAAGGGGGGGGGGAAGAGGGGGGGGGGGGGAAGGGGGGGGGGGAGAAGGGGGGGGGGGAAGGGGGGGGGGAAGGGGGGGGGGAAAAGGGGGGGGGGGGAGGGGGAAGGGGGGGGAGGGGGGGGGGGGGAAAAAGGGGGGGGGGGGAGGGGGGGGGGGGAAGAGGGGGGGGGGGAGAGGGGGGGGGGGAGAGGGGGGGGGGGAAGAGGGGGGGGGGGGAAGGGAGGGGGGGGGGGAAGGAGGGGGGGGGGAAAGGGGGGGGGGGGAAGGGGGGGGGGAAGGGGGGGGGGGGAAGGGGGGGGGGAAGGGGGGGGGGAAAAGGGGGGGGGGAAAGGGGGGGGGGGAAGAGGGGGGGGGGGGAAGGGGGGGGGGGAAGAGGGGGGGGGGGGGAGAAGGGGGGGGGGGAAAAGGGGGGGGGGAAAAGGGGGGGGGGAAAAGGGGGGGGGGAAAAGGGGGGGGGGAAAGGGGGGGGGGAAAGGGGGGGGGGAAGGGGGGGGGGAAGGAGGGGGGGGGGAAAAGGGGGGGGGGAAAAGGGGGGGGGGAAAGGGGGGGGGGAAAAGGGGGGGGGGGGAAAAGGGGGGGGGGAAAGGGGGGGGGGAAAAGGGGGGGGGGAAGGAGGGGGGGGGGAAGGAGGGGGGGGGGAAAGGGGGGGGGGAAGGAGGGGGGGGGGAAGGGGGGGGGGGGGAAAAGGGGGGGGGGAAAAGGGGGGGGGGAAAGGGGGGGGGGAGGGAGGGGGGGGGGGAGGGGGAAGGGGGGGGAGGGGGGGAGGGGGAAGGGGGGGGGGAAGGGGGGGGGGAAAAGGGGGGGGGGAAGGGGGGGGGGGGGAAGGAGGGGGGGGGGGGGAGAAGGGGGGGGGGGAGAAGGGGGGGGGGGAAAGGGGGGGGGGAAAGGGGGGGGGGAAGGGAGGGGGGGGGGGAGAAGGGGGGGGGGGAAAAGGGGGGGGGGGAAAGGGGGGGGGGGAAAGGGGGGGGGGGAGGGGGAAGGGGGGGGGGGAAAAGGGGGGGGGGGAAGGGGGGGGGGGGGGGGGGGGAGAAGGGGGGGGGGGGAAGAGGGGGGGGGGGGAAAAGGGGGGGGGGGGAGGGGGGGGGGGAAAGGGGGGGGGGGGAGAAGGGGGGGGGGGAAGGGGGGGGGGGAAGAGGGGGGGGGGGGAAAAGGGGGGGGGGGAAGGGGGGGGGGGAAAAGGGGGGGGGGGAAAAGGGGGGGGGGGAAGGAGGGGGGGGGGGAAGGAGGGGGGGGGGGAAAAGGGGGGGGGGGAGGGGGGGGGGGAAAAAAAAAAAAAAAAAAAAAAAAAAAAAAAAGGGGGGGGGGGGAAAAGGGGGGGGGGGAAAGGGGGGGGGGGAAAGGGGGGGGGGGGAAGAGGGGGGGGGGGGAAAAGGGGGGGGGGGAGGAAGGGGGGGGGGGAAAAGGGGGGGGGGGAAAGGGGGGGGGGGAAGAGGGGGGGGGGGGAAGGGGGGGGGGGAAAAGGGGGGGGGGGAAGGGGGGGGGGGAAGGGGGGGGGGGAAAGGGGGGGGGGGAGGAAGGGGGGGGGGGAAAAGGGGGGGGGGGAAAGGGGGGGGGGGAAAGGGGGGGGGGGAGAAGGGGGGGGGGGAAAAGGGGGGGGGGGAAGGGGGGGGGGGGAAGAGGGGGGGGGGGGAGAAGGGGGGGGGGGAGAAGGGGGGGGGGGAAGGGGGGGGGGGAAAGGGGGGGGGGGAAGGGGGGGGGGGAGGGGGGGGGGGAGGAAGGGGGGGGGGGAAAGGGGGGGGGGGGGAAAGGGGGGGGGGGAGGAGGGGGGGGGGGAAGGGGGGGGGGGAGGAAGGGGGGGGGGGGGGGGAGGAAGGGGGGGGGGGGGGAAGGAGGGGGGGGGGGAAGGAGGGGGGGGGGGGAAAGGGGGGGGGGGGAAGGGGGGGGGGGAAAGGGGGGGGGGGGAAGGGGGGGGGGGGGAAGGGGGGGGGGGAGGAAGGGGGGGGGGGAAGGAGGGGGGGGGGGAGGGAGGGGGGGGGGGAAGGGGGGGGGGGGAAGGAGGGGGGGGGGGAAGGGGGGGGGGGAAGGGGGGGGGGGAAAGGGGGGGGGGGAAGGGGGGGGGGGGAGGGAGGGGGGGGGGGAGGGGGAAGGGGGGGGGGGAAGGGGGGGGGGGAAGGGGGGGGGGGAGGGAGGGGGGGGGGGAAGGGGGGGGGGGGAAGGGGGGGGGGGAAGGGGGGGGGGGAAAGGGGGGGGGGGAAAGGGGGGGGGGGGAAGGGGGGGGGGGAAGGAGGGGGGGGGGGAAGGAGGGGGGGGGGGAGGAAGGGGGGGGGGGAGGAAGGGGGGGGGGGAAAGGGGGGGGGGGAAGGGGGGGGGGGAAAGGGGGGGGGGGGAAGGAGGGGGGGGGGGAAAGGGGGGGGGGGAAAGGGGGGGGGGGAAGGGGGGGGGGGAGGGAGGGGGGGGGGGAGGAGGGGGGGGGGGAGGAAGGGGGGGGGGGAGGGAGGGGGGGGGGGAGGAAGGGGGGGGGGGGAAAGGGGGGGGGGGAAGGGGGGGGGGGGGAGGAAGGGGGGGGGGGAAAGGGGGGGGGGGAGGGGGAAGGGGGGGGGGAGGGGGGGGGGGAGGAAGGGGGGGGGGGGAGGGGGAAGGGGGGGGGGGAAAGGGGGGGGGGGAAGGAGGGGGGGGGGGAGGGGGGGGGGGGGAAGGGGGGGGGGGAAGGGGGGGGGGGAAGGGGGGGGGGGAGGGGGGAGGGGGGAGGGGGGGGGGGGAAGGGGGGGGGGGAAGGGGGGGGGGGAGGAAGGGGGGGGGGGAGGGAGGGGGGGGGGGAAGGAGGGGGGGGGGGGGGGGGAAGGGGGGGGGGGAGGGGGAAGGGGGGGGGGGGAGGAAGGGGGGGGGGGAGGAGGGGGGGGGGGGAGGAAGGGGGGGGGGGAAGGGGGGGGGGGAAAGGGGGGGGGGGGAAGGGGGGGGGGGGAGGAAGGGGGGGGGGGAAGGGGGGGGGGGAGGGAGGGGGGGGGGGAAAGGGGGGGGGGGAAGGAGGGGGGGGGGGGGGAGGAAGGGGGGGGGGGAGGGGGGGGGGAGGGGGAAGGGGGGGGGGGAAGGGGGGGGGGGAAAGGGGGGGGGGGGAAGGGGGGGGGGGAAGGAGGGGGGGGGGGAAGGGGGGGGGGGAAGGAGGGGGGGGGGGGGGGGGAGGGGGAAGGGGGGGGGGGAGGGGGGGGGGAGGGGGGGGGGAGGGAGGGGGGGGGGGGAAGGAGGGGGGGGGGGAAGGGGGGGGGGGGGGGGGAGGAAGGGGGGGGGGGAAAGGGGGGGGGGGGGGGGGGGGGGGGGGGAAGGAGGGGGGGGGGGAAAGGGGGGGGGGGAAAGGGGGGGGGGGAAAGGGGGGGGGGGAAAGGGGGGGGGGGGGAGGGGGAGGGGGGGGGGGAAGGAGGGGGGGGGGGGGGAGAGGGGGGGGGGGGAAAGGGGGGGGGGGGGGGGAGGGGGGGGGGGAAAGGGGGGGGGGGAAAGGGGGGGGGGGAAAGGGGGGGGGGGAAGGAGGGGGGGGGGGAAAGGGGGGGGGGGAAAGGGGGGGGGGGGGGGGGAGGGGGGGGGGGGGGGAGGGGGAAGGGGGGGGGGGAGGAAGGGGGGGGGGGGAAGGGGGGGGGGGAAAGGGGGGGGGGGAAAGGGGGGGGGGGAAGGGGGGGGGGGAAGGGGGGGGGGGGAGGGGGGGGGGGAAAGGGGGGGGGGGAAGGAGGGGGGGGGGGGGGAAAGGGGGGGGGGGAAGGGGGGGGGGGGGGGGGGGAAAGGGGGGGGGGGGAGGGGGGGGGGGAAAGGGGGGGGGGGAAGGGGGGGGGGGAGGAAGGGGGGGGGGGAAGGGGGGGGGGGGGGGGAAGGAGGGGGGGGGGGGAGAGGGGGGGGGGGGGGGGGGGAGGGGGAAGGGGGGGGGGGGGGGGGGGGGGGGGGGGGGAAAGGGGGGGGGGGGAAGGGGGGGGGGGAAGGAGGGGGGGGGGGGAAGGGGGGGGGGGGAAGGGGGGGGGGGGAAGGGGGGGGGGGGAAGGGGGGGGGGGGAAGGGGGGGGGGGGAAGGGGGGGGGGGGAAGGGGGGGGGGGGAAGGGGGGGGGGGGAGGAGGGGGGGGGGGGAAGGGGGGGGGGGGGAAGGGGGGGGGGGGAGGAGGGGGGGGGGGGAGAGGGGGGGGGGGGAAGGGGGGGGGGGGAGGAGGGGGGGGGGGGGGAAGGGGGGGGGGGGAAGGGGGGGGGGGGGGGGAAGGGGGGGGGGGGAAGGGGGGGGGGGGAAGGGGGGGGGGGGAGAGGGGGGGGGGGGAAGGGGGGGGGGGGAAGGGGGGGGGGGGAAGGGGGGGGGGGGAGAGGGGGGGGGGGGAGAGGGGGGGGGGGGGGGGAAGGGGGGGGGGGGAAGGGGGGGGGGGGGGGGAAGGGGGGGGGGGGAAGGGGGGGGGGGGAAGGGGGGGGGGGGAAGGGGGGGGGGGGAAGGGGGGGGGGGGAAGGGGGGGGGGGGAGAGGGGGGGGGGGGAAGGGGGGGGGGGGAAGGGGGGGGGGGGAAGGGGGGGGGGGGAAGGGGGGGGGGGGAAGGGGGGGGGGGGAAGGGGGGGGGGGGAAGGGGGGGGGGGGAAGGGGGGGGGGGGAAGGGGGGGGGGGGAAGGGGGGGGGGGGAAGGGGGGGGGGGGGGAAGGGGGGGGGGGGAAGGGGGGGGGGGGAAGGGGGGGGGGGGAAGGGGGGGGGGGGAAGGGGGGGGGGGGAAGGGGGGGGGGGGGGGAAGGGGGGGGGGGGAAGGGGGGGGGGGGAAGGGGGGGGGGGGAAGGGGGGGGGGGGAAGGGGGGGGGGGGGTGGGGGGGGGGGGGAAGGGGGGGGGGGGAAGGGGGGGGGGGGGGGGGGGAAGGGGGGGGGGGGAAGGGGGGGGGGGGAAGGGGGGGGGGGGGGGGGGGAAGGGGGGGGGGGGAAGGGGGGGGGGGGAAGGGGGGGGGGGGGGGAAGGGGGGGGGGGGGGGGAAGGGGGGGGGGGGGGGGGGGGGAGGGGGGGAGGGGGGGGAGGGGGGGGAGGGGGGGGGGGGGGGGGGGGGGAAGGGGGGGGGGGGAAGGGGGGGGGGGGAAGGGGGGGGGGGGAAGGGGGGGGGGGGAAGGGGGGGGGGGGAAGGGGGGGGGGGGAAGGGGGGGGGGGGAAGGGGGGGGGGGGAAGGGGGGGGGGGGAAGGGGGGGGGGGGGAAGGGGGGGGGGGGAAGGGGGGGGGGGGGAAGGGGGGGGGGGGAAGGGGGGGGGGGGAAGGGGGGGGGGGGAAGGGGGGGGGGGGAAGGGGGGGGGGGGAAGGGGGGGGGGGGAAGGGGGGGGGGGGAAGGGGGGGGGGGGAAGGGGGGGGGGGGAAGGGGGGGGGGGGGGGGGTGGGGGGGGGGGGGAAGGGGGGGGGGGGAAGGGGGGGGGGGGAAGGGGGGGGGGGGAAGGGGGGGGGGGGAAGGGGGGGGGGGGAAGGGGGGGGGGGGAAGGGGGGGGGGGGAAGGGGGGGGGGGGAAGGGGGGGGGGGGGAAGGGGGGGGGGGGAAGGGGGGGGGGGGAAGGGGGGGGGGGGGGGGAAGGGGGGGGGGGGAAGGGGGGGGGGGGAAGGGGGGGGGGGGGGGAAGGGGGGGGGGGGAAGGGGGGGGGGGGAAGGGGGGGGGGGGAAGGGGGGGGGGGGAAGGGGGGGGGGGGAAGGGGGGGGGGGGAAGGGGGGGGGGGGAGGGGGGGAGGGGGGGGAGGGGGGGGGGGGGAAGGGGGGGGGGGGAAGGGGGGGGGGGGAGGGGGGGGGGGGAAGGGGGGGGGGGGAAGGGGGGGGGGGGAAGGGGGGGGGGGGAAGGGGGGGGGGGGAAGGGGGGGGGGGGGGAAGGGGGGGGGGGGGGGAGGGGGGGGGGGGAAGGGGGGGGGGGGGGGAAGGGGGGGGGGGGAAGGGGGGGGGGGGAAGGGGGGGGGGGGGGAGGGGGGGGAGGGGGGGGGGGGGGAAGGGGGGGGGGGGAAGGGGGGGGGGGGAAGGGGGGGGGGGGGAAGGGGGGGGGGGGAAGGGGGGGGGGGGGGGGGGGGGGTGGGGGGGGGGGGGGAAGGGGGGGGGGGGAAGGGGGGGGGGGGGGAAGGGGGGGG
>CM067171.1:132407197-132409697 GCA_034093135.1 Erigeron breviscapus | reverse complement strand
CAACAACCACCTCAACCTACTAGACATTCCACCAGAACAAAACAACTTTCTACCAAACTCAAAGGATTTTCTTGCACCTTACCTTCTTCAATCACTCACACTGCAAATTCTCTTTCTTCTAAATATCCTCTGCACAATTATCTCAATTATTCCAATCTATCCCCCAACTCTCTTCATTTTGTTAATTCCATTGACACCCAAAAAGAACCACACACCTATCTTCAAGCTTCTAAGGATCCTAAATGGGTAGATGCCATGAACACTGAGATAAAAGCATTAGAATCTAACAAAACATGGTCATTAGTATCTATGCCTGCTGGTAAGGAACCTATAGGCTGTAAATGGGTTTACAGGATCAAGTATCATTCTGATGGAACAATAGAGAGATTCAAGGCCAGATTAGTGGCACAGGGTTTCACACAAAAAGAAGGGATTGACTACAAAGAGACATTTGCTCCAGTAGCCAAAATGGTTACTGTTAGGACACTCTTAGCTGTGGCAGTTACTAAGGATTGGATAATTGAACAATTAGATGTTAACAATGCATTTTTGCATGGTGATCTTCATGAAGAGGTGTATATGGCAGTCCCCAAAGGTTACCAAGCTGATTTACCACCCAACACTGTCTGTAAATTGAACAAATCTCTATATGGTCTCAAACAGGCAAACAGACAGTGGTTTACCAAATTGACAACCTTTCTTTCAACCCTAGGGTTTATACAAAGCTATGCTGATACTTCACTCTTCACATATCATTCCAATCATGATTTTATTGCCCTACTAGTTTATGTGGATGATATCCTTATTTGTGGGACAACTCAATCTCTCATTGATTCTGTCAAGGCTAAGCTTCACCACCAATTTAGTATCAAGGCACTTGGGCCTCTTCACTATTATCTTGGGATAGAATTTCTCAGAAATGAAAAGGGTTTGGCAATGACACAAAGAAAATATGCCCTTGATCTTCTTCAACATGCTGAAATGTCAGATATCAAACCTGCCTGCACACCCATTGATCCCAATCACAAGCTCACTAATACATCTGGCACACCCTTGTCTGATTCAACCTTATACAGGACTCTAGTTGGCAAACTCATCTATCTCACAATAACCAGACCTGATTTAGCATTTGCAGCTCAATACCTCAGCCACATTAGTCCACAATTTATTCCTACAAAATCTCAAGTTGCAGATATTCTCACAAAGGGTTTATCCAAGGCTCTACACTATAATTGTCTTTCCAAGTTGAGTTGTTGTAATCCCTACAACCTCTCAACTTGCGGGGGGATGAAGATACAAGTAATGTATCTGATTTGCAGACTACAAGATCGGAAGTGAATGCTTGTCAAGCTACAAAGTATAGCACCAAGTTGAAAGATGTTGTAACAAAGAGTTTATTGTATTGTGACAAAATGTAGTGCCAGAAATGTAAATATAGCAAACTTAGAAAGTTAGAGGGACTAAAAGTGACAAGTTTGAAAGTTTATTAGTTAGGCGGTTATTTTAGATATAAAAACGATTTTGTATTATTTCTGTAATTAATTTTTGAATTAAGATTTTTTCCCTCTCATCTTGTTCTTCGCAAGTTATTTAGTGTTTTGTCAAGAATTAGAGTAAAGACATGAAAGAAAACTTAATGAATAGAGATTGAATCATTTATCATGAATTGAATTGACAGTGGCACAGTTAAAAAGAGGAAAGGGGAAAAGAACATGAAAGAAACCAAAGAGAATCTGACGATAATCTGTCACTAAAACAGGCCAACCAAAAGTTGTACTTGTGAATTAACACAGACAGACATACAGACACACCTTTTTAACTGATTAGATTGAGGAAGCCCTTCCTAAAAACCTAGTACCATTTCCCAGTTCCCCCCTATATATGTATTATTATTATTACATGACCCAACTTTTACTAGCCTGCCTGTTCACTTTCATTTCCTTGGCGGATATAATATTCTGGATAAGTTTATATTTGTGGAGGATTCATATATATAGCCCCTGTTTCTCCTAGGGTTCGTAGATATGTTTTTTTGTTTTTAGCGTCACCTTTCTTTGATAATAAACAAAACAAAATAATTGGTACTCCTTGAATTGAAGCTTTAATGGGGAATCACCTATTAGACGTGTGGTTTGGTAGATCTGTGATAGATTAGATTAATTATATAGATAATTATTATGCTCTGGGGGAATTGGGAGGAAATTACTGAAAATCAAATGTGATATAAGCATGTCTAGACCACTAGTACTAGATCGTTACTAGGCTAGAATCGGGGTGAGCCGAGAGGACGATCGTTCAAGCATTTACAATTAAGGGACGTCAAGCTTTTTAGTATACTAGACTGCCACTGAGGCATTGATCAACTGACAACTACTTGGAGGCTGTGAGAATTCATCTATGGTTTTACCCATAGGTCTTGGGTTTGACTCTTCGGAGTGACAAGCCCGTGGGGTTTTTTCCCCTGATTTCCTATGATCACTTGCTGGGGGTCTAACAGTCA